>MU750005.1:8229-55044 GCA_026770625.1 Nicotiana glauca | reverse complement strand
ATATATATATATATATATATATATATATATATATATATATGGGCCCAGTCACCTGCCATGTAGACCGTTCACTATTATATGATTTTAAAAGATACATTTATTGTATGGTCACATGTGCGTTTGTTGTCAACTTGCAGTTTGTCTTTTGCAAGGTTTCTTGCTCAAGTTATTAGAGCACAGTTCCAGAATATAAATTATAATAATTTATTTTGATAATGCTGGTTTATATCAAAGTTGGTTTAGCAGAAATTGTATGCCTCCAATTAAGCTAAACCATTGGTTATGAGAATAAAACTTCCAAATCGAAATTTGGTATGAGGTATATTATTTAATATACAACATCGCTTGTACACATCTAGCCAACAAGTTATGATTCTCCCTATCACAATTGGTTCAGGGTCAGGAACCAAATAATTTCTATATAGAAATATGGATATGCGATATGATATAATTATCCCACCACAATGCACAAAGATTGGTTCCCAAAGAAGGTTGGGGATGTGTGTTGGTGATCCCAACATTTGGGGGAGAAAATGAGCATCTGAAAAAGTAATACATGGAATAAATTATTATGAGTACACTTAGATCCTCGTACAAGAAAATATGAACTTGAAGTTCTAGTGATAATTCATTTGTAAAATTATGCCAGGCGCATTTGCTGACCCAAAGCTAAATGTCATATTTCAGCTGCTAATGCTCCAAATGGAATAAAGTTCATGATAGACAGTGTATATGGAACGCATCAAGTGTAATAGACTAATCGATTCCAAAGATAAAATTCCTTGAAGAAGGAGATGAGCAAATGTTCAAGATGGTCATAATAAGGAGGCAAGTGCTCTATAAGAGCACCGTGACATAACACTTTATAAGACCTCATGGGAGAGGCTTAGTTACCTGAAAATAATGAGATGTCGATAAGTTGTGTATTTATTGTGTGATGATGGAACCAATGTAAATGATCATTGATGATATTGTTGATATAATGTAGCGCTCAATATTTTTAAAATTGACGAGGATCTTGAGCTCAAATCTGTCATGGAATTTGGACAGATAAATGACTGGCCAAATGAAAAATATGCAATGAAAATTGACTTCATATGAAAAATATGAAGTTGGACAGGTAGTTCCAACAGCTGAAAGTATAAAGGCTATATGGAGATATTGAAATATGATTACTATTATATTGCAAAAGTAATCCTTGATATAGATTTATTTATTCTAACAAATATTGTCAAGGTTTTGTTGGTTATACAAATGCAGGGCATAGTTCTTTGTTCAAACAACCTATTTCCATGTGAGGGTAATACCATATTATTATTCTACAAAGCAGTTAATTGTTGATACTTATTCAAGTCATGCCAATATAAGCAACTGATAAAGCAAGGGACTCAACACACAACAGACGTGTGACTTTTCTTTGAAGAGACGATTCCAATAATATTGAAGATGATGCTGCTTGCATAGCTTAATTGAAAGAACGATATATTGAAAAAGACAAAATAAAGCACATTTAGCCAAAGTTTCTCGTCTCCGAGAAATAAATTGATATTTTCATCAGGGGGAGGCAAATGCGCACTGTACTCTTTTTCTCTTAGCTAAGATTTTATCCCACTGGGTTTTCCTAGCAAGGTTTTTAATGAGGCAACAAGTAATGCGTATTACAAGATATGTGTACTCTTTTTCCTTCACTAAGATTTTTTCCTATATAATTTTTTCTTAGTAAGGTTTTAATGAGGCACATTATATATAGACATCTAATGGGGAGTGTTATGAAATATTATTTTGTAGTGGATGTCTATAACTCCTAAAGAAGTTACTCCCACTACTCTTCTCCATTAAGTAGATAACTCCCACTACTTCTCACCATTATAGTTGTAACTCCCGCACCTCCATAAACTCCCCACGATCTTTCTCCATGATCTAAATAGTTAATACCATGTTTATGATATTCCTTTGTATACCTCAATGCCATCCTATAAATAGAGAGTTTGGACATCACATTGTATACACTTGAATACATGAAAGAAATAAGAATCTCTTTTCTCTTGATCCCAATATTTTTGTCTACCTTTTTATTTTAAATTATTACTTTGAGCTAAGTTTTGTAACATGGACATAATTATATATGCATATTGAAAGTATTTCCATATAAAAATACATAGGAAAAAATTGGGTATCAACAGGAAGTAGATAGAAGGCTCATGTTTACCTCCACATATATATAGGCAAATAAGTAGCACATCGCAAACACAAATTTTTAGGTAATTTAAGAGAAATCCTAGAACGGGGTATCTAGGTGAGCATCAAGACACAAAACGTGCAACACTGTTCTTAAAACAAAGTGGCAGAACCCTGATAAGTTTGCTTACTGATTTTAAAATCCTATTAAACATGAGCAGTTTATAATTAATCAGAGCATATTTTTCCAATTTTTACAGGGATATTAATCACCTAAGGATTTCCTAGGCATGGGGCTATATGCAATCATAGTTATAGGGGACGTTTAAACAATTTGAAGTTATTTCAACCTATAGTCATGCTAATCTAAGTGATGAATTTTATAGCAGGTGATTTTATACTGATTTATACAGAACATGATACCTATTTGTGGTGATGTTTTAACCTATTTATTTAAGAGACATGCTTCAAGGCAAATGCACATGCAGTCCTAAACAAGATCTCTAATGCACATAGAGAAGGTTATTTTACTAAACAATATTAGTAATTTAAGGGCAGGATTTATAAGTGATAGCGACTTATGTAGAATCAGAAGTGGAGTGATGAACTATAACATGTAATATGCAAAAGCAGTAAACATGGTTGTCCTAAGACAGGGTATCTAATGCAAAAATTTAGCATGGTTTAATGTGAATGAGCATAGAAATCCTAAATCATGATATCTAATGCATCACACAAATGTAGAACAAGATTTCTACAACAACTCAACATAATATAAAACCTAAAACATGATTTCTACCTGGTTTACCCCATAGAATCATATAGCTACCCTCCATTTTTTACTAGTTGCCCCAATATCTATTTATAGAAGATTGTTATAGACCAGTATTGAGTAAATTACATAAATGAGATGTAAACTGAACTATAGGGAGCCTGAAGCAGGCCCAAAATAAACCAGGGAGTACCAAGCCTTAAATATAGTCTCAAATGCGCAAAAATCTCATAGCCAATTTGTGTCCTGGTGTATCAGAGTTCCTTAAGGATCTCAAGGATCCCGGATAGTGCTCATACCAAAACCTTTCTCAAATTGGGAATGTTTATGTGCAGTGTGGAAGAGCCAGCCCTAGTATGCCAGAGTTTAGCAAGACCTCAACGATCACCAAGCAGAACACATACCAGAGGATCAGAACTTAATAATCTAAGGGTAAAGTGAGAGTGCTTCACATAGTTTTTAAAGAATTAGTGAAAAATAGTGTGGAGATAGCATTTTGGAGTGAAAAAGATTTTCTAAAATAGGTTAGTTTTAAGAAGATGCTAAGAATGAAAACCATTTTTTAGAAGAATACTAAGAACATTTTGAAATCAGTTTTGAAGAGAGCAAATTCAGAAAATAAGCAATCAGTCATAGAATACCAAGATTCAGAGATACGCAGATCTCACACAAGGGTAAAGGGAGTTGGGAACATATAAAAATCACATTAAGGGGGCATATGAATAGGGTACAGGGAAGACCTATAGACAACAAATGCACAAGACACTTAGGAGTCTTAGAGACTTAATAGGCTAGCCATGATAATATGCAATAAGACATAGAGCAAAGATGTAGTAAAATAATGTGGAAACAAAGGTGTCTTAGATAGGATTAGGCATACAGTTAAGTTCATTAGGGGATTAAGCTACTAATCATGATCACACCAATCTAAGGGAACAATAAAAACATTCCTAGCCAGTATCAAACCATCATATGAAGTCAGGACATACTGATTACATGCTTGACCAAAAGGAGACAGTATTTAGATATTCAGGGTAAAGCAGTAAACAAAAGGACAACTTGAATGCATAACCAATCAAACTAGTGCAAGAGTAAACATGGAACAAATAGAGTTGAGTTTCAAAATTGAACTAGAGACATAGTAGTTGAAGAAAAGAGTACAAAATATAGAGCAGGTGCAGTTCCAATATTTACCCTTGGCTTTCAGCCGACTAGACCAGTAATTATCACAAGTAACAGAGAAAGAAAAGAGAGTTTGAGTGTAAGTGTGTGTTCTTTGAAAACACACGTGTCTTAAGAAGTTCGATAAAAGAGTTTATATAGTAGTTGAAGAATAGATAAAATAAGGTAAAGGAACTAATAATCAACAATTAAGGGATCTCAGAATCCAATCATACAAAGAGTCTAACATAGTCTTCCCTTAAGTAAGGGTAATTAGCCAACGATGATGATGGGATTAATTAAGGCAGGAGGTTCAAATCAGACCAAATAAAAGAGTAAATAATCAGGGTTATAATTAATCATGTAAATAATCAGTAAATATACAGCAATCAAATAAGGCAAAAACGACTAATTAAGGTTGTAATCATTGAAACAAGCAAGACTTAGAAGTATAGATTTTTAACAGAGCAAATCAATCATCCAGATTAGTAACAATTCTTGAAAGAATATATCGATTCTCATAAATAAAGTAGACTAAGTAAATCTTTATAAACTTAGAGAATTTAACCAAAAAATTGATTCATAAACCCTAATAGAGATTAGTTAGGGCAAAAATTACAGAGAATGAATTTGACAAAGGAAAATCGTTTAGGTCAAAGATATAGACCTGAGAATATCGGAGATAATAAATAAGGATTTTTTTAGAAAGCATAACAGAGATGAGGACATTGTTGGCCCAAGTAAAGGTGAAGTTTTGAAGACTGACAAAAGAACTCAGACATGGACCAGGTCCATCTTGTGAAGCATAGTCATGAGCAACCCAAACATGTGAGATGCACGTGAAGGAAATAAATCTAACTTATCAGAAGCATTATCTCCTGATCTGGTAAAAAAGGTTGCATAATTGGATAAGGAGAGAAAGACTCCTTACATGAAGAGAACATAGTTTAGGAAGAGGATAGTGTTAGAGTATGTGATCAAATAGAACTCTTCTACCATAAAAGAGTAGCATCTGTATCCCAGTCAATCTTTAACTACTAACCCATTAAATATTATTGTTCTCTTTCACAGGTAATGCACATAAGTAGAAGTTAAACGTAAATTGAGAGCAAAAGAGCAAGGTAATTTTGCAGGCAATTTTGCAAGCAATTTATGTGTGATTCAAGCATGAAATCCTAAAGCTACTTGAACAAGATAGAAGAACCAGTCTCAAGTGTCTATCTTTTAGTCTAGTTCAATTGTAGTAGGTGATTTTACATTGTACCTTTCAGCTTTTATAGAAGCACTTGTATTAGGTACTTAGAACGTTCAAGTTAGAGTTAACTTAAAGTTGTCGAACAGTTGAGGCTGTGTGCCACGACGGGATTAGAGTTAATCCTAGGTTTACAAAAGAGTTTTTGTAAATTCAATTTTTGGCTCAGTGAGTTTAGTGGAAGTTTGGGAAAATCCTACTGAGTAGTAGATGGTGGTTTTTTCACCTTTTGAGCCAGGTGTTTTCCACGTAAAAATCTCTGCGTTCTTTGTTTTCTTTATGTATTATTCTGCAAACATCAGTAGTTGGAAAACATAGAAGAACCAGGTCCTTCTATAATCAAATTAAGAGAAAATTAGGTATCGCACAAATCATCCCCCAACTCTTGTGTGGTATTGAAGTATAAAATATCAATTGGTATCAGAGCGGGTTATCCTTGAAGAGGTTAACACCTTAGGAAAAGATCTAGATGAGTGAACCACCTGAAAATTGGAAAGGGCAATCTACTGCTAGGCCCCAACTCTTTAATGGTCAGTACTATTCTTGATGAGAGATCACATTATAAGAGATGACTATGAACTCTGGGCATAGTCACTGATGGTCCCCTGGCTACTAGAAAGAAGAATGCTGAAGGAGTGGACGTGCCAAAACCAAGAGCTGACTGCACTGCTGAAGAGTTGAAGAAATGGGAAAAGAATGCTAAGGCAAAGAAATGGCTTGTGTGTGGGTTAGATCAAGACGAGTACAATAGGATTCTATGTGGTACCACTGCTAAGGAGATATGAGACACTTTACAAATGGCTCATAAAGGAACTCCTCAAGTAAAAAGATTAATAGGAACACTGCTATATTCTCAATATGAGAATTTCATTATGAAGGACGGAGAAACTATGTAGGAGATATACACAAGGTTCACAACACTAACAAATGAAGTTAAATTTCTTGGGAGAATTATCTTTGAAGAAGACAAGGTTGAGAAAATCTTGACAAGGGTCTTACTAATAACTTGGGAAAACAAAATCACTACTATTTAGGAATCAAAGAATATTGCTACTCTTAAGTTGGATGAACTGATTGGAAATCTCACTGCTTATGAACTGATAAGGCAAACCATGAAAATGGATACACCCAAGAAGAAAATTAGTCTTGCTCTCAGAATAGATGAAGGCGCATATCTAGAGGATGATGAAGTGGCCATGATCATAAGGGATTTCAAAAAGTACATGATGAGAGGAAAGGGTTCTTCAAAAGGCACAACCTTCAACAAACCAAGGTCTCCTGAGAAACAGACCAATGAGGGTTGCTATAAATCTGGCAAGACTGATCACATGATCAAGAACTGTCCCCAGTAGGAAATTAAATGGAAGAAGGAAAGGGTTAAATGAAGGAACATGTCCAACCCAAAAGGAACAAAGTATCAATAAAGGCTATGGTTGCTGCTTGGTGAGAAACATCAGATGAAGCTGGAGATGAACAAGCACTTATGGCCATCGGAGAATTAGACGATGAACAAGAGGTAAGTATGACTCATCTAAAAGACAAGATTAAATTTCTATCTAAAGAAAGGTTATCTGAACTATTGCTCAACTTTATCCATGAGTCTGAGGAAATTAACAATGAGAAAGAACAAATTTCAAGGGAGTATGTGATCTTAAAAGCCAAGTGCAAAAATCTAGAATTTAGGGCTAATGAGAGTGACAGTAAAAATGCTGAGTTAAAGAACCAGATTCTTGAACTTGACACCAGTGACTCAGAACTTAGGTCTTAAATTTAAACTAAAATTAGGAACAGGTAAGAAGAAAGCTGATCACACACATATCACCTTGAAAGAAAATCTAGGAAAAATGAAAGATGACCTGTACAAGAAAGAAGAACGAATAATATTCTTAAAAGAAGACCTAGGGAAGGTAAAGCATGAACTAGATAGAACTTGCAAATGGAATAAGGCTTTTGATGCACTATCTTAGCTAAAAGAATACCACAGTAACAACAAGAGAGGAATTGGCTATGGAACCCAAGCACCTAAGTGGGATCCCAAAAGCAAGTACATCACTCTTCCTAAAACCAAAATTTACACACATTGTGGCAAGACTGGTCATTACAAAAATAAATATAATTCAAAAGAAAAGGCCAGTCAAAAGAACAAAACTTTTGTTCAAGAGAAAACTATGCTGCGTGGATAGGCCAAATGGAAATTAATTTACCCATTTGCCTATATAAAGGTACCCAAACTTGTTTTGTTTGCTAAGACTAACCCCTGATATCTTTTTGCAAGTCCAAGTAAATGGAAGTAGCCAATATGGTACATGGATAGTGGCTGCTCAAAATATATGACTGGAAGCAAGAATCAATTCCTTTCACCTGAGGACTTAAAATGAGGTAATGTCTCATTTTGAAATGGGAAGAAAGGTGAGATTATTGGGGTTGGAAAGGTAGGTAAGACAAACTCATATTCCGTTGAGAATGTATACTTGATAGATGGCTTGAAATATAGCCTAATCAGTGTATCACAACTATGTGACAGAGGTAACTTTGTAGCATTTACCTCCACCAAATTCTTTGTGATTAATCTTACCACTAACAAGATTGTCTTGTAGGGAAAAATAGTTAACAATATTTACATTGTAGATTTGTCCACTCTTTCAGAAAATGAACTCACTTGCTTGAGTGTGTTGGACAATGATCCCCTCCTGTGGCACAAAAGACTTGGTCATGCAGGTCTGAATCAACTCAACAAATTAGTCTCCAAGGACCTGGTTATAGGGTTACCTAACATCAAGTTCAAGGAAGACAAAGTTTGTGAGGATTGTGCAAGGGAGAAGCAGGTAAGATCCTCTTTTAAAAGCAAGAAAATGGTAAGCAAAACCAAGATGATGGAACTGGTTCATATGGATCTCTGAGGCCCAATGAGAAAATTGAGCAGATGTGGTAAGAAATATGTGATGGTACTTGTTGATGATTATTCTAGGTTTGCCTGGGTACTATTTTTAAAATCTAAGGATGAAGCATTTGATATGTTTACTGCCTTTGTTAGAAAAACTCAGAAATAATTAGGTAATTAACTTGCATCAATCAGGTCTAATCATGGAACTGAATTTGAAAATGCTAAGTTTGTTGAAATTTGTGATAACCATGGTATAGATCATAATTTTTTTTCCCCTAAGACTCCTTAAAAAAATGGAGTAGTTGAAGAAAGAATAGGACTCTAGAAGATATGGCTAGGACTATGCTTCTTTCTAGTAAACTGCCCCATAGGTTCTAGGCAGAGGCTGTAATACTGCATGTTACATCATTAATAGATGCATGGCTAGACCTCTTGTAGAAAAGGCTCCCTATGAGTTACTTAAAGGGAGAAAACCAAATATATCCCATCTTAGGGCATTTGGATGCAAATGTTTTGTGCACAATAATGGAAAGGACTCCCTAGGTAAGTTTGATCCCAAAAGTGACGAGGGAGTATTCTTGGGATAATCTTCACATAGCAAAGCTTATAAAATGTACAATAAAAGAACTTTGCGTGTAGAAGAAAGTGTACATGTAGTGTTTGATGAAACTAACACTCTTTCTGAGAGAGCGTAACATGAAGATAAAGCTATTGGGCTGGTAAAAAAATAGAGTGAAGTCTGTACTCAAGTGTTTACCGTGAAAATGGTAACAACAATTAAATTTGTAAATGAGATTCTAAAAATACGTGATCTATTCATGAGCTAGTTTGCTAGGGCATTTAGTGCTCAAACGTGAAGTATAATGACGAAAAGTGAGTTAAGCAAGGAAGTAATTGAACTAGAAAAGGGCTGTTACCCGGGCATAAGATCAGCCAGCCGATACCTCGGGGCCAAGGTTCAAGCCTATATCGAGCTATCGAGGGCAGCCGGGAAGGGGATAACAGGTAAAAATATAGCTAAACAAGGCTCTATACTATCAATATTGAACAAAATAATAGAGAAAAAATGAGAATAAGAGAAAGTGCTAAGGCGACTTCGAGGGATATTGAATGGAAAACAATGAGAATAGCTAACAATCGAAATGACTTTGAACTAGAGAGAAATAAGGGAATTAGAGAAAAGGGAGAGAGAGAATATTATTGCCCTTTTATAAGACAATTGGAGACTCCCCTACAATGTGTTGGTGACCCTTCTTTTATAGAAAGGGTACGTCCAAACTTAGTATGGAATACATAGTTCAAAAAAAAGGAATGAGATGTGATAGCCCATTTTCCTTATGTCGTATGAGGGCTGCCGCCGAGCCGCTTGGATAGTTTCATTGACCCCAAGTACATCCCGCGGGGGATACCTTCATTTATCGGGGCCTTAGCCGATGTCTGATCTTGGCAAGGCATTGATGGATCTTGAAAGAAGCGACTGATTCAAGATCCCATGCCTTCGAGGTTACTCTCAAAGCATCATGCCGGGGGAAAATCAGTCCCCTGATTTCATCGCACACAGATAGTCTCTGCGTTTCTTAGAGGGAAGCGATATGAAATGTTTTTGACACCCTATTTCGTGGGCTCTCGAAATGACATTATTCTGATGGCGCAAACTCCTTCATAAAAGTCGACGCGTTTCACCTTCCCGCTTCTTCAGGACCATCAGAAGTATTACGACTCTTCGTTCCTCGGGGCCACATCATTGCTATCATTTCAATTTCCATGAACGCATTAATTGCACCTATTTTTACATTTTTCGAGGGAGGTGATGGCATTGTCGGTTAATTTGCCCTTCCCCTACATACGGGGCTTCTTTGTGATCAGTTATTCATTCAAACTTCCTTCGATATCTGTTCTTCTTATCTTTCCTACCATTTTCTAGCCTTTGTTGCCCTGCTATTCTTGAGGCTCATAGCCTTAGGACCTTATGTTAGACATGCCATGGACCAGTTCTCGATCTTTCTTTGGCGGGACGAGCTTGTTCCACTGTAATGCTGTCGTTGTTGTTGTTATTATTGCTATATCCGTTGGCTCGGAACGGAGACATAGGGGGTCGTTCTCCTTTGAACTGGGGAAAGATTCGGATTATGCACCTCTGCTCAAGAGGGAGCTCAGATTATATACCGCTGCTCACCCTTTTTCCTCGGCCTGGCGTGTTATACCACCTTTTGGATTCTTGGGAGTGTGGTGATAGTCTCTGCTTGTCTGTTGCCTCCTGTCCTGAGGCAACATCTCAAGAAGTGGCTTCGAGATAAGCGTGCTGGAGGAGTCCGTACTAGCCAAATATTTTTTGCCCAGCCACTTCTTGCCTACTTCGGTATTCCACTCATCATTTTGCTCTTCTCCCCCTCCTTCCTCTTCCACCAACTTCCTTTTGAAGAAGCCATTATGGGAGTATTAGGATGAGATCCCTGTGGCGATCGGGCTTGGAAGATATTGTCTAGGAGGTCATATGCCTGGAAGGATGATATCGGAAGCGCAAAATATATATAGGCTGCTCCCTTAGGCTTGCATATTACCTGTGTGTCTTTGCCACCCTCCCTTTTTTTTCTTTTTCTAAAGGTCTCCTGCGGGCTTTTGTAATCCTTCAAGATGTAATCGTATGTAAGGATTCTTATGCATATAAATATACTTTTTCCTGGCTTCTATTTTCAATCCGTGCCTTGCTTTTGTATATTTTATGCCTCTTAATGCCTTTGAACGTGTTCCTTTGTTATTAACTGCTGGTGTTTGATTCGGATGAAAGTGTTTTTCCCGATCCCCCATTGATCGGTGCGGCTTTTTTTTCGAGCCCAATAATCATGCTTCCGACCGAGCTTAAGCTGACCCGATTAGATTCGGGTTGTCGAGTTCCTCGAATTACGTAGAGATCATTGATGAAATTTTGGGTCCCTAAAAAAAGGTATCGAGAGGAGACTATTCTTTAGGCACGCGAGGGTCCCTTTTGGACCATACATAGCCTTTTGGAGCATATGCTGTTGACTTTATTTGAAGAGTTGCCCATGCTCCGGAGCCATTTTGGTTCCGCATGGAGCTCTCGACCAATGCAAAATGGCCACGCGTATGCCCCTTGGTGTTTCGACTTTGAATAAGATCAGTAACTTCGGACCACCAGACCCTTACCTTGAAGGTACGGGTAGTGCCTCTGGGCTTTGTGGTGTTCTTTATGAGAAGGATTGCCTGTTTCAGGAATGCCGGTGGCTTCTTGGACGTGGTCCCTGGCAGAGGTCTGCCTGCGTTCGGACTATCTAGATTGGCATATGGGGTATATTCTATGTGAGTGTATGCTAAGAACAACTTCCTTTGCTTGCTGACTTCCTTTGGCAGGGCCTTTGTGCGTTGGTCTCGTGTTGGAGAAGGCGTTGCTGGCCTTTTGGGGCTTTGCCATGACGGGGCCTCGGGGCTGACTGTAGCACCGGTGTTGGGGATGATGCTGAGGGCTGATGCCCCTGGGTTGTTTTTTGAACTTGTCACTGCTTTAAATGCAATGCGAGGCTGCCTTCACCTGTTTTTAGAGGTAGTCGGAGTCTGCCTCCAAAGGTCATTTGTTTGGGGAAGGCGTATGCCAAACTTCGAGTAAATTATCCCTTCCGGTGTTGGCCGCTGGTGTTGCTTCTTCGAAACCCTCTGTCACTTATTTGGAGAGATAAGGAGATATCCTTCAGGGGGTGCGCCTCGTATTCTCTTTCCTCCACTTGAAACTTCCTTTCGTAGGCTCATGATGGCCTTAGATTCGGGCTGGTATGTTAAGGGCCCAAGCCTCAAAAAGTTCTGAGCTCGAACTGCAAAGTTCTGTCTGTTGGAGAAGGTGACTTGTAGTACATGCTTTGTCCCCTTCCGCCCTTAGGGCTAGCTTTCTCTTTCTTTTTGCTATATATGTTGTAGTAAAAAATGGAGGTTTCAAAGTACCTTAAGGATGATGACATCTATTCCAGAGTTATTTACGGGGAGCTAGTGGGTCAAGTGCTGGCTTAGGCTTCCGAGGGGATAAATGCTTTGGCCAAGGTTTCTGCCTTCGGGGTCGAAACCTTGTGAATTGTGATAACGCCAAAGTTTGGCCGGGTGTGGTTTGGAAAATTTTGGATTTGATCCCCTGTAGCTTGAAGCTGAGATAGTTGGCGCATGGGACGAAGTGGCGCCAGGCCGAACTAAGGCAGGTCGAGGAATGGCAACTCGTTTGTGGGGTGCTACTGGCGATCAAGCTGAGTTGGAGCGACCCCCTCGATCGAAAGAGGGGGGGAGTTAAAAAGTTGTTTCCTCGTGGCCTTCGAAGAGAAGTATTCGAGCAGGCTGGTGCAAGGGGCTCCTTTTTCCTGGAAGAATTGGCTTGGGCCAAGAGAATAATTGTGGCGCTTGGTTGCCTTTTGCTGAGGTCGCGGAGGGTGAATTTTAACAAGCTGTACTCCTTTCAGTGCAAAGCGTAGATTTTACCGTTTTGTTTTTGACATGGGTGTAGGGTGCCTACAGATGGAGAGGTCACTTTTTTGTGCACGTAATATATAAGAAGGAATTTGGAGTTTTGTTTCTTCAGTACCTTTATTACTTTTGGCCGGGCGGGCTGGTCTTGACGTACGACGGGACCTTTGTGGGTCTGAATTTGATCAGATGTGTCGGGGGCTCTCAAGCGTGATCTTCGGTGTGAACAGGCGTCGGGGCTTCTGTGCTTGACCTGGATGTTTTAAGCTAAGTCCCTCGAGTCGGGCTTTGGTTCGAACCTTCTTGTCCTCGAGCCTTCCGTGCTCGTGCGGGCAGGCAGTAGTCATATTTATTTTTTACCTTTGGGCGTTCGTTTCCCCAACTATTCTTGGGCCCAGTCTCCTGTCATGCCCCCTTTTTTCCTTGCGGAATCTGGGTTTATGACATTTGTAAGGAAAACTCGTTCCCTTTTGGGAATTGGGTTTAAGAGAATTGAAGAGTTGCCACCTAATGATTAAAGTGCATTAGGACACTAATAAGGGTTTTGTTTGAATAACCAGAGTTTGGGTAAGGGCTTGAAATTATTCCAAGGGGAAGGTGTTAGGAACCCTTCAGAATCCTCTAGTATGGTTCCCAACCAAGCTATTATTGTGACTTAAAGTACAAATAACAAATAGGCAAGTAAGAATTCAAATAAAAGGGGGTTTATCATATAAAGGCTAGAAATAAACAAAGTCGGAAAGCGTTAAAGTGAGTTGATTTAGAAGAAACGTTTAAAAAATTTAAAAGAAACAAAGAACAAGGAAAGGGGTCCTAGGTTTATTAATAATATGGATCACCCCACATAACACCCTGTAATCACTTATACACGTGGTGTTATCGCGTGGTCATCATATCCATATCTACCCTTTCCCACCCCATTAAGGTATTAAAGCGTGGAATAGTCTCTTTTTCTTCTTGCATGCTATTACCTGCCTCGATCCTATTAGCCCCGGAGGTGCTTGGAACTACTAATCCTAAAATAGGGAGGGGAGGTTTGGCTTATTTGTGGTTTCAAAGGTAAAAATACTAAGGCGAAAAGCAAAAACACATATAACAAGTATGGGGAAACATGTAAACAAACAAAAGGCTCAAATAGACCTCCTTTAGGCAAAGAAAAGCAAGTAGTTATCATGACTTGCATGTACTGTTTATGGTCTAATTAATACTTAAGATTTTAGGTAGACTGATTTATTACATTGTTCAGATAGGAATCCCGACTCAGGCCTGCCTACTGGTAGTAGTTAATAAAATCTAATTTGGTTTATAAACTTATCCTATGGTTTGCCTAAGTGTCAAACGGAACTTATAGGCATCATATCTACTGATTTCAGAAACAAAGAAGAAAACTGATTGTAGATTGACTTAGGAAAAGAAAGTTGCAAGTTAAAAGCGAGTTTTTAGAAGAAGAGCACAAGTTCTGCAATTAGGAATACATTACTACAGATAATTTTAAACCTACCCACGAGTGAGGCGATTCAGATTTGATTAGAACCCCAATAGGCATGCTTTCTATGTGTTTGCCAACTTAAAAACATTGTTATAGACATAGAAGAGTACAAAAATTCTACTACATGATATCTAAGCGTTGTGTGATATCTGATTAGATTTTTTTGTTATTAGGACCTATAGACAAGTTTACCTAGTGCAAAGTGAGTATGCAAGAACTAGAAAGGACCTATAGGCATATTTTCTATGTGCGTGTGCAAAGGCTAGACATAATATCTACATGAAAGTGCAGGATCCCTATAGCCATGGCATTTAAATGAGAATGCTGAAGTTCTTATAGTCATGGCAACTAAATGAGAATGCAAAAGGTGTTATAGACATGGTAACTAAATGAGAATGCAGAAATCTTATGGGCATGGTAGCTACATGAAAAATGCAAAAATCTTATAGGTATGGTAACTACACGAAAAATGTAGAAATCTTATAAGCATAGTAACTACATGAGAAAATACTGAAATTAGAAAATCCTATAGGCAGGTTATCTATATGAGAACATGCTGAAATTAAAAGTCATGCAGACATGGTATCTATATGAGAATGCTAAAGTTAGAAAATCCTATAGGCAGGTTATCTATATGAGAACATGCTGAAATTAAAGTCCTATATGCAAGTTATCGACCCCTTTTTGCATACATGGTTATCCCTCCCTTTTCACTAACCATCCCAAAAAGTTTATTACAAAGTTATTACAGTCCAAAGAAAATGAAATAAAGAAAATACATCAGAAATTCAAAATTACAACCGAGGAGAGCCTGATACAAACTTCCTGTCTGAGGTATGAATTAAACCAACTCCAAAGATCATGTTTCAAAGCTTTCTCTCCTTTGGATGTGTCAGGTTCCCTAAGAGCCTCATATGGACTCCAGGCAGTGCTCACACCCAAATGGATATTAAACATAGTGTAGTGTGGAAGGGCCAACCCTCAAGCATCCAAGTTCAGAGGGAACTCAAGGTCCCAAGGCAAGGCTCACAAGAGGGAGGCAGAACTTAGGAACTAAGAGAGAGTATGAGTGCAGAATTTTAAAAAGGGAAAAGGGGAAGGGAAACAGTACACATAAGAATATCGGGAATAGGGAGTTGCAAGAGATAAAATCAGGCTAGTGGGCATAGCCCAACAATGAGAGATGCTGGCACACCCATAGGCCAACTGGAACACATTGTTTAGAGGTTAGGATCCCCTAAGGGATCAAGTTTAATCCATAGAAAATAACTTGAATATTGCCATGTTTTAAACTTGTAACTCAAAGAGCATAAAGGGAATAGGGATAGGGATTCATAACAGAAACAAGCAAAAGAAATCAACATGCTAGTTTAAGTATTTAAATCTACAGAAGTAATAAAGTAGGCATAGATGTAGAAAGCTGTAAGTAAACACATTATGGTGATGCTGAAAATTAAAATTAGGACATACCGGTTTCAAAGAAACGAGTAGAAAAAGCAGTAGTCTTGTAAAGCCAAAGTGCAAACAAGAAGACAGAATACTATAAGTGTGAGTTCAGAAGAGATTGTGAAATTGTGAAGTCTGAAGTCTAGGATTGTTAAATCGTGTGTGCTTTGTGAAAAACGGTCGTGTATTTATAGTGTAGAAAGCAGGAAGAAATAAGGTAAGAAAATAGTTTGAAAATTGATTGTCAATCAATTACACAAAGTTTCCCTTAAATAAGGGATTCAGATTCAAATAGGTAAAAAATTTAAGGAAAGGAATTAAATACACACTTTGTGTAAAGCATGCAATTGAGGAAAAATACATAAAGGTTAATTAAGGACATGGTTTTGACAATACATGATTTTTGCAAATAAGGCAAAGGAATCAATTAACAGCCAGTAAATCACAAGGTCTGAAATTTAGTATGAGTGAAACAAGTCATAAAGGATGAAGAAGGGTTTTATCTAAGTCGAGTCACCTAGGAAATTAGTAAAAGATGGAAACAAATAAATCAAGCTATATTCAAAAGAAAGTTTACATTAATTGCAAATTTGAAAACAATTTAGAGGAAAATTCATCATATATAAGGAGCATGTGAGCATGAAAGAAGATTGCCGTATAAATCTGTGGAAGAAATCCAGTGTAGAAGAGTTTAGCAAAAAGTTCAGCATTATATGAAAACAAATGTCCAAACTCAGTTCAGAGACTCAAAGTCAGTCTGACAGAGTTAAGGATTCTAAAATAAAATTCTAGTTCAATCAAATCACATAATCAAACCTTAGCAGAACCCCCAGATTCTAGGGTTTCCACCTTGAATCGAGTACAGAGATGAGGAGGCAAGTAGTTGAATCGAAGCATGTTAGAGGTTTCAGAAAAGAACTGAAACTTCTAACATGCTTCTTCCAACAATCAAAACTCATGAATAACATGTAAATACAATCGAAGAGTGCAAAGCAAAATGATTAAAGAAACTAATTCGAAGCATGATAAGGAAAGACTGATAAGAACAGTAGAAGAAAGCATGCTTAAGAAGATCCTTTTAAAAGAGACTTAAACAAGGTTCAGTATAAGAAAAGAAAAAATAGTAAGAACACTTAAGAACACGGTAGAGGAATACAGTAGGCAAAACATACCAGACCATGTTAGAAGAAAATAGCAGAACATAGTAGAAAAGCATACAAGGAAATAGTATAGAATATAGTAGAAGAACATACAAGAACGAAATATAGAAAGTACAGTAGAGGAACATACGTGGTAGAAGGAAAACATAAGAACAAAGTAGAGGCAAATACACACAAAAGAAAAGGATAAGAATGTCAGATAAACACTTATTTTTAGAAAACCCTAGATCGGAAAAGAAAGACTTCGAAAAGTAATTTTTGAAAGAAAGTTAGGGAAATCGTTTTAAAACTCAAGTAACACATAGATACACAACAGATCTAAAAAGAATCGAAGAAAAACTCAAAGGGTTAGGGTTTCAGAAGGACCCTAGAATGAGAAAGGCTTTGAAAAGGTCACCGATATAAGTTGGAGAGGTCAGAACCAGGCTCAAAACACCATGGTACCCGGAGCAAGGCCGACGATGACTCTGGAACCTTGAATCGGAAAAGGTCTGAGTGCAAACCTTCGAGGTCTGCTCTCGAATCTTCAAGTATCGGGTGTGTAAGAGCAAGGGGAGGCGAGTATAAGACTCCCATGGCCTGAGAAGCCATGGATTTTGGTGGGTTTCACGGTGGAAGTGGTAGGAGATGATTATGGTTCAGAGAAGGTTCGAAAGAGTTTGAGGGGGTGAAGGGATTCAAAGGCGGTGTCTCAGGTGAAATAATCTAAGGGGGTTCGGGAAATTAAAATAAAAGGTGGAATCGTGGCCGTTGATCATTTTGATCAACGACCAAGATCAAAAAGGGAGCCGGGCGGGTAAAATAAACGGATAAGGGGTCGAGTAATTTAGAAATAGGTCCGAGTAATTGTCACACCCCAAAATCGAAGGACGCGATCGGCGCTCGACCGGGTAGCCCCAGTCAAGCGAACTGGGTGCCTTTCCTATCCCACGTGTTACCCCGTGTTTTCGTTACTCATTAATCAAGGGAAATAGCCATTTATAATTTAAATACCTTTTTACGAAACATACATAACATACATGGTTACTTAGCAAGGTTTACATATTACATTGCCCAACATACAACATTTATACTTACATAACCCACATTTACTGTCTACGGAGCCTCTAAGGATACAAAAGAGTTTTACAATACTTGCCGGTAATAAGGCTCCGGCTATACCTTACACAAATACCAAAAATAAGACTCCGGGAAGAAAAGCGGCATGAGTAACGTAGGGCCCTGAGAGGAAATGGGCTCACCAATTCAGCTGACGGGAAGTGAAGGAGTGCTACTGTCGGTGGACTGGATTTCCTGCTATGGAACCACCTACAATCATAACACGAATGTAGCACCCCGGCAAAAGGGACGTCAGTACATTTGAATTGTACTGGTATGTATGAACAAACTTTACCCCAAGTAAAATCAAATAATACACAAGTAAAAAACAGTAATAATCAACGATCAAATGCACATAAAAGGAACAACCAGAGCCAAACAAGTTTCATAATCTTTCCTTTTCCCCTTTCAACATTATTTCATCACATCAATGATTTCACAACTTTCACATATTTTCATTTCAATAGTGATTTCAATCACTTTTCCGCCCTTATTACCTCGGCCACCCTTATTACCTAGGCTACCCTTATCACCATAACCCACACCTTATTACTTTGTGTTGCGGCGCGTAACCTGATCCCACCGGACAATCACATTTCACAAATAATTTTCATAACTATAAATACCATTTCAATCATATACAACAGCCCGTATACAATTTAAGTCACATGTGATATCACCGCAGTTGTTTCAATTGCATCAATTACAATTTCTTCCCATCATTTGTTACATAGCTCTTACCACATAAACACATTCACACACACACACTTTATTTGTTTCCATTTACTTACACCATTATATCGGGAAACTTAACCAACAATGTTCAAGGCATATTAATCACAAGAATTCACAAATAGTCCACATAGGTAACACGTACCAAATACTCGTACACCAAACAAGTAGACTTTATAAAGGTTAAAGTTAGCCATACATATCTGGAATCGAATTTCCCTTTTTACTTCTACTTGAAATGAAATAGGGCTAGATTTTAAATAGCCACTTTTCCCTTTTTATTTTATAAAAATAGTAAAATAATTTCTGAAATCAAATTAAAGGTGCTAAATTAATTAATAATACATGAATATTAGAATAAAAATACTGGAATAAATTTGTAATTACAAAAACACAAGTAATTCTTAAAATACGCTAATATTGCAATTATATGCAATTTAGCTTTAAAAATACTAAATAAATTTGTAAAAATGTGTAAAAAAATTACCTTAGCTATATTTTGGGATAAATATGAGAATAAAATAAATTAATCACCAAAATGATAATTTGAGGAATAATTATTGGTTTTTGTATTGCTAAAATAGAGTAATAAATTGATTTAAATTTTTTTTAAAAATTAGGAAAAATACTAAAATATTTGGACACTTATATATGCATACGTATGCTATTTTGAAAGTATTTTGCATATAAAAAAATATAGAGAAAAAATTGGGTATTAACAGCTGTCCCTATTTACCTGGGAAGGATGAAAGAGTTGTCGGGCAAAGATATGATGGCCAATTTGACCGAACGAAATGGTTTGAAGAATTTGGGTGTGCTCTAGTTCCTGAGCTACCTACATATCCTTGGTCTTATAGGAATCAGGCCACATGTAGTTCAGGATCCGTTGGCGGAATATGCCGATGGAAATCTTTCAAGAACGGACGTGATATTTAGGTTAGGAAGGATGGTTAAAGTCAAATAGGGCTGCGGGAGCTAGAGTGGGATCGCTCCTGCTGAGACGGCCATTGCTAGCCGGTTTACCTACAAATAATCAGTACAAGAGTATATTGTGCGAAAATTTAAATATGATGTAGGTTCCCATCGGACAATGAATGCTGTCTTTGGACGGTTAGGATGGCGTCCTCAAACCATGACGTCCTGGGCCATGAAGCGTATGATAAAGGATTTGCAGGCCATGAAATGATGCTCTCCGGCTATGAGAATGATGCCTCCGAGTTATGATGCCTTTGAATAATGATATGCAAAAGACAAAAGGGGTCCTCAGGCCATGGTATGGAGTTCTCGGGCTATGCGAATGGTGCCTCCAAATAATGACGCCCTTGGACAATCTGGCAATCTTTCAGCCCATGAAATGCAATAGGTGGAGATCTTTCAACCAATGAAAGCGTAAATAAAGTGGCGGTCTTTCAGTCGATGCAAGATGTAAGTAAAATGGCGATCTTTCAACCGATGTAGGATTTAAATGAAGTGGTAATTTTTCAGCCGATGCAAGACATAAATAAAGGTGGCGATATTTCAGCCATGCAAAATGTAAGTAAAATGGCGATCTTTCAGCCGATGCAGGATTTAAATGAAGTGGCAATTTTTCAGCCGATGCAGATGGAGACAGAGCTTAGTCTCTGAAGGCAGAATAGTAGCCTTGTGCAATGCAGGAAATGCAGATGGAGGTAGAGCTTAACCTCGGAAGGCAGAATGGTAGCCTTATGCAATGCAAGAATGCAGATGGAGACTGAGCTTAGTCTTGGAAGGCAGAATGGTAGGCTTATGCAATGCAAGAATGCAGATGGAGACAAATCTTAGTCTCATAAGTTAGAATGGTATCCTTATGCAAGAGATAAACGGCGAATAGAAATAAAATTTCTTAGCAGATAGCTGATTGTGATATTGTGGCTGCTTGGGATATTGTATGCGAATAGCGACTGTGAATAGGTGTGATAGTTTTGAGAGTTGTATTCCTGAACAGTATGAGTGTATAATATATGATTTTGCGACTTGGGTACCAGCATCCAAAGAAAAATTGTGAGCTTTGTAAAGGGGAAAGTTTAGTTTGTGTCCCCGCCGACCTTGCTTGACTTGATTGGCCCTGTAATGATGATATGGTATGTATCATTGGGGTAGCATTGCTAAACAGAGCAGACATGCTGTGAGCACGTAATTTTTGCCGTATATGAATTACTCCCATAAATTCAAAACAAAATAATTTCTTTTAGTGTTTGTAATTTTTTGAATTTTCGTGGCATTTTCTGTTAATTGTTTGCATTTTTGTCTGTGCATTTTAATTGCTGAAAAATACAAAAAAATATGTTGCCTTTGCATTTACGGTTTGACTTTGCATTTTTAAGAATTAATTAGTAAGTATTTATTTTACAAAGAGGGAAAATCACACAAAAATAGTTTATTTCACATTTTAATTTTAGTTTAGAATTTTGGTAGTATTCCTTTTAATTTGGTTTTAATTAGGTGTAGCAAGTATTGGTTATAGTAATTAATTTAACTTGATAGGATAATGGGATTAGGGATTAGTTTAGATTTTTTTTTTTTAATTTTAATTTTAAAAGAAATTAGAAAAATGAAAAAAAGAGAAAAATGAAAGAAAAAGAATGAAGGAAGACAAGTTTTGGGCTGTTTGTTAGCTTGCTCAAGCCCAAACCAATGCCCCACACCCAAATAAACCCTCAGGCCCAAAAATTTCCTCCCAAACCCGCCCAAGTCCAACCCGTTACCCGGTCCAGCCCCGTCCCCAGCCAAACGACCCCATTTAGTCTAGTTTAAATCTGAGCCGTCGAGGATCTTTGATCCAACGGTTCTAAACTAGGGGTCATTTGATATATTATTGTCCAAATGCCCCCCTATCCCCCATATCTCGTCTCTCATCCCCCATAGAACCCCATTAGCGTCGCCCAAATTTTCTCCGGTGGCGGCGCTGACCCCAATCCCCACCAAAATAACACCCCAAAGCCTTCTTGACCCCCTATCCCCTAGTCTATGTCCCTTTACCCTCGAGTCTTTACAGATCCTCTCAAATCTGTCTTGAAAGACAACCCTAAAAATCCCAAAATCCCAAATCAAAATTTCAGTAAAGGGTTGCGTTCTAGTTGGACATTATTCGTGTGTTCTTGAAAGGAACACACAATTAAGGTCTAACTTGGCCTCATTTGGAGGCTTGAAGATCTGCTTCATCTTCTTACTGTCTAAGTCATCATAGGTATTGTTCCTTTTGTCTGGTTTACTTTTTTTTTCATTTTTTATCTCATCTCTCATCATCTTTTGCCTCTTTTTCTTTTCTTGATTGTTTATTGCTTGTCGAGTTATCCAAAGCCATTGCTTATGCATGTTCGTATCACATTTACTTAATTAAGCATGCTTTTGTGTTAGATTCTGTTGAAAAAAAGGCCCAAGACCTTGTGAGCTTTCATGATTTTTTAGGGGGTATTTAGTCCAGTAGCTCAGTGTGTCTTTGACTGTTAATGTGAACTTGGGTTCTGCAGGCCCAGGTTTGGGCTGGAGTCCTAATGGATTTGACCCAGGGTAGATTTGACCCATAGCCCATTTGATTACAATATAATTTTCAGGGGTGAGGGGTAATTTGGGTAGTCTAGATTAGAGAATCTTTTGATAATAGATTTAGAAGCTTCTAGGAAGTTTGGGTGGGGGTCTTTAATTGAATTTCAGACTTTGGCTTGGGTAACAAGTCAATAAATTAGGTATCAAGTAGCAAAAATAGGAATTAGAAAGGGACTATAATTGAAACAAAAAATCTGATAGTTGCCCTAGTCCCTAGCCTATAAAGGCACCCCAAACATGCTTTGCAAGGCAGATCTGAGAGTGACCCAAGAGAGAATTAGAAGATTTTTAGAAAAAACACAAAACAAAGAAAATTTCTACTATTTCATTAGATTCTGATTGATTTTCAATTTATTTTCCAACTCCTAAAATTTTTTTGACTCGTTTGGATGCAAAATGGATTGATATTTGGTGCTTGAAAGTCTGCTGGTTCAAGTTTTGCCAAAAGTTCACTGTTCTATCGAATTTCCTAAGCTGATTTTACTGTTTAACTGGTTGAACCTGGCTAGCTGCTGATGTTCACAGCTGATCATTCATTTTCTATTTTGTATTGCTTTCCAGGTGTTACTCACCCTTATGGACATAATCTAGATGTATTTAAAGTTTGGAACTGGAATTTGAAATGAAATGAAATGAATCCTATTCCTGTTGTCTAAACTTCAGATATGTTTGTAATGTTCAGTCCTCAAAGTATTTCAATTAGTATAATGACTCAATTTATTATTACGGTGTATAAGTAGGACTGTACTGTGAATTGTGAACATTAGGAATGTTTAATGCTGTTAAGCCTGCTGTGTTATGGATCTGGGATTGAATTCATGTGTGATCATGGTATTATGAACCTATGCTTGAAAATAGGAGTGAATTTGAATTTCAACAAATGGTTAAACCATAAATTTCAGTTGTTCAGCTTTATTCTTTTTGCTTTACTGTTTTGGAAAACAGTTTTGGGGTTGTTCCTTATTGTAGATCATTAAGGTTTTGGCCTTGGGGTTTGATTAAATCTTTTGGGGTACTTAATTAATTGCTTAACTGTGAGGGTTTTCATTCAGTTAGTGTTTTAATGGTTGTCAGGTTATGAGTGATTCTATGATTATCACATGAATATGCTTGGATTTAAAATGGTTTGAAATGGTTGTTAGTTTAATGTTAGTAATTGGTGCAATAGCTTAAGTAGTAATTAGTCATGGCTGTTTAATGGTTACTTTCTCAGGATTTGTCAAGTTTTACTTCCCTGTTTGGTATTTAAAGTTAGTTCTAGTTTTTTTTAGTTTAGAGGTGCATGTTATTTAGTGTCAAATTGAGTTTTATTTTTGTGTTTATAAGGATTCGTGGATCAGTATGTTTGCCCTGTTAAATTCATTCCTCCAGAAGCTCGATCTTGGGCCCTTGTCTTTCAATTATAATGTTCTTGAAATGGGCTACTATTGAGGTCTGTCCCAAACCATTTAAAATAGCCAGTTCCCTAGCCATAGTATATTGGGCTACCAAGTTTTGACCCAATTGTGTTAGTCTCCCTTTTTCAACAGCTTGGTCGCTGGACTGGGATTCACTTGGAGTCCAGTCTCTTCATATATTAAGCCTGCATCAATGGTTGCTCGATTTAGGCCTTACCAGTTGGACCCTTAGTCCGGTTGTGCTGGGCTGGTATTTTGGTTGAAAATAAATAATCCTTTCTGATGCATGCTATTAGTTAGTTTGAGTAAAATTTTCTTAATCACGTTTAGCTCTAGCGAATTAAGTCACTAATTAAAGGAGGTATGCCAGATTGGATAACACAAATAGTTATGGCCCTTTGAATTTGGACCCTTTAAAATAAATTTGGGGTGCGCCATGCTGAACAGAAATGACAAATTGCGTGGACCTCATATTAATTTCATAACCTAGATATAGAAATGATTAATATTCGCAGAAAGCCTTTAGGGCCTTTTAAAACATAATTGAGATTGTGTATACGTCCGCGTAACATAATTACGATTTTAAAAATAAAATCGGAGTATGCATTCGCGCAACTTTGGCCAAACTCTCTTAATAATAATAAAGCGTTATTAATTGTGGACACATTCACGTGACACAATTTTGACGCGCCAAACAAATGGGTATACGTACGCGTAACCCGTTTCAAAAAAATTTTCTAATAAAAGCGGAAAATGCACATAGGTTCTATAGTCAGTAATTAAATAATTTAATACGCCAAGTATGATCAAAGCGACCGTGCTAGAACCACGGAACTCGGGAATGCCTAACACCTTCTCCCGGGTTAACAAAATTCTTTACCCGGATTTCTATGTTCGCAGACTTTAATACAGAGTCAACCCTTTCCTCAATTCGGGAATCAAATCGGTGACTTGGGACACCATAAATCTCCTAAGTGGTGACTCTGAATCTCTTAATAATTAATCCTGTTTCGATTGTCCTTTAATTGGAAAAACTCCTTAGTACACCCTTCCGGGGGTGTAGTGAAAAAGGAGGTGTAACACATGCATGTAAAAAATATGATATGATTATATATTTAAGAAATAGTTTTTTTGGATGAACCGACAACTGTGACGTGGTTCAAGACCTTGCAACCTCTCTCACTTCGAAATTTTGAGGGTTCTCCTCAAAATTCTACCCCTATTTACTGGGCTCCTGCCTCTGACAGTTGCTTGCGGTGATCGGCTAAAATTACTTCAAAATTTTGAGGGTCCTCCTCAAAATTCTACCCCAATTCCCAGTTGCGGGGGAGGGGGAATGAAAATTTTATTGAATTGTGACCAAACCCATAAGGCTGCCTACGTATCCCCTTTTAAAAGGGAATCAAGTCAGACGTAGTTTAAATTACATCATATAGGAAAACATAAGATTACATATAGTAACGCTTGACTGTATCTGAATTGATCGGTTTTGGCCAGACTTCTTCATCCATTTTCGCAAGTATAAGGGCTCCTCCTGTCAGAACCCGATGAACTATGTATGGACCCTACCAAGTGAGAGAGAATTTCCCTTTGCCTTCATCTTGATGCAGAAAAATTTTCTTTAACACCAGTTGGCTCGGTGCAAACCGTCTTGACTTGAATCGCTTGTTTAAGGCTCTGGACATTCTATTCTGATAAACCTAACCGTGGCAAACTGCATTCATTCGTTTACCATCTATAAGAGCCAGCTGCTCGTAGCGACTTCTCACCCATTCTGCGTCGTTAAGCTCAACTTCTTATATGATCCTTAAGAAGGAATTTCTACTTCGGCGGGAATAACTACCTCTGTACCATAAAATAACATCTAGGGAGTTTCCCCAGTTGATGTGCGAACTGTGGTACGGTACCCCAATAAAGCAAATGGTAGCTTCTCGTGCCACTGATTATGCTTCTCTACCATTTTCCTTAGTATCATCTTGATGTTTTTTTTGGTGGCTTCTACGACTCCGTTCATCTGACGCCTGTAGGCTATAGAATTCTTTTGTTTGATCTTGAAGGTTTTACACATAGCTTTCATTAAGTCACTATTGAGATTGGAGCAATTATCAGTAATGATTGACTCTGGAATCTCGAACCGATAAACGATACGGTCGCGGATAAAGTCTGCCACAACCTTCTTAGTCACCATTTTGTAGGATGCTGCTTTGACCCATTTGGTAAAATAGTCAATTGCCACTAGAATGAATCTGTGCTCGTTGGAAGTAGCAAGTTCGATTGGTCTATTAACATCCATTCCCCAAGCGGCAAACGACCATGGTGAGCTTATTGCATTAAGCTCATTTGGAGGTGCCTTTATCATGTCTACATGTACCTGACAGTAGTGGCATTTTCGGACGTACTGGATGCAGTCTGTCTCCATAGTTATCCAAAAGTAACCAATACAAAGGATCTTTTTTGCCAAGACAAAACTGTTCATATGTGGGCCGCAGGTCCCAGCATGGATTTCTTCTAGCAGTATAGATGCTTCCTTGGCGTCAACACACCTTAACAATCCCAAATTAGGAGTCCTCCTATATAGGATTCCTCTGCTATGAAAGAAATTGTTGGACAATCTTCGAAGTGTGCGCTTCTGAGTAGTATTTTCAAGATCTAGGTACTCTCCTTTTGTCAAATATTCCTTGATGTCATGAAACCAAGGTTTTCCATCTACTTCTCCTTCGACATGAGCACATAGGTTGGCTGATCATGGATTTTCACCGGAATAGGATCAATGAAGTTCATATCTGGATGCTGTATCATGGATGATAGGGTAGCCAATGCATCGGCAAACTCATTCTGGTTTCAAGGAACATGCTGGAACTCTATCTTTGTGAACCTCTTTCTCAACTCCTCGTACCTGATGTAAGAATAGGTCTAAGTCCCCAATTACTAACAACTCTTTGATGTTCATGTCAATGTCCATCTTGAGCCCTAAGATGCAGGCTTCATACTTGGCTATATTCTTGGTGCATGGAAACTTGAGTTTGGCAGACACCGGATAATGCTGACCGGTTTCTGATACTTGGACTGCCCCTATGCCAACTCCTTTGAAATTTGCTGCTCCGTCAAAAAACATTCTCCAACCATCGTAGGACTCTGCAATATCTTCTCCTATGAATGATACCTCTTCATCTGGAAAATACGTTTTTAGGGGTTTATATTCTCTGTCCATAAGGTTTTCAGAAAGGTGATCTGCTAGTGCCTGTCCTTTGATTGCTTTCTGCGTTACGTAGACGATGTCGAACTCACTCAACAGGATTTGTCAGTTGGCTAGATTGCTAGTGGGCATGGGCTTCTGAAAGATGTACTTCAAAGGATCTATCCTTGATATGAGATATATAGTATATGCACAAAAGTACTGCCTCAGCTTCTTGGCCACCCAAGTTAGAGCACAACAGGTGCGTTCTAACAGAGAATACCGGGCCTCGTATGGAGTGAACTTCTTACTAATATAATAAATGGCTTCTTCCTTCTTTCCCGTTTCATCATGCTGCCCTAGGACGCAACCGAAGGCACCATCTAACATTGCAATGTAGAGTAATAGAGGTCTACCTAGCTCTAGCGGTACTAAGACTGGTGGTGTTGATAAGTATTCCTTGATTATGTCGAAAGCTTTCTAGCATTCATCGGTCCATTTGGTGGCGGTATCCTTTTTCAACATCTTGAAGATTGGATCACAGATAACTGTAGATTGGGTTATGAACCATCTATTGTAGTTAAGTCTCCTCAAGAAACTCATTACATCATTCTTGTTCCTCGGTGGTGGCAATTCTTGAATGGCTTTGATCTTTGACGGATCCAGTTTTATTCCCTGGTGACTCATAATAAACCCAAGCAATTTTTCAGCAGGAACCCCGAATGCACACTTTGCGGGATTCAGTTTCAGGTTGTATCTTCTCAGTCTATTGAAAAACTTTCTCAGATCTCTCATGTGATCAATGTCTTTCTTGGACTTGATGATGATATCATCCACATATACTTCGATCTCCTTGTGTATCATATCATAGAAAATGGTAGTCATGGCCCTCATGTAGGTGGCCCCTGCATTTTTTAATCCGAATGACATCATCTTGTAACAGTACATTCCCCACAGCGTAATGAAAGCCATTTCCTCAACATATTCTTCATCCATCAAGATCTGATGATACCCCGCGAAACAATCTACAAATGATTGCAACTCGTGCTTGGTGCAACTGCCAATTAGGATGTGTATGTTTGGTAAGGGGAAGTCGTTCTTCGGACAAGCCCAATTGAGATCCCAGTAATCGATACAGACTCTAACCTTCCTATCCTTCTTTAGTACTGGCACAATGTTGGCTAACCATGTTGGATATTCAACTACCCTAAGAACCTTAGCTTTGACCTACTTAGTAACTTCTTCCTTGATTTTCAAACTCATATCTGGCTTGAACTTTCTGAGCTTCTATTTTACTGGCAGACAGGTTGGATCAGTTGGCAATTTGTGAGCCACAATAGATGTACTCAGACCATTCATGTCGTCGTAGGACCAGGCAAATATGTCCTCATATTCTCTTAGAAATTCTGTGTATTTTTCTTGTCTCATGGTGACAAATGAAAGCTGATTCGTGTTTCTTTGATGTTTTCTGTATCCCCCAGGTTAACAATCTCAGTCTCATCCAGGTTGGACTTAGGTCTGTTCTTAAAATTCTCAATTTTTTTATGAATCTCTTCCGGTATATCATCTTCCTCTGAATCTATGTCTGTTTGTTGCGTTGTCTCATTGCATGTCACAGTCATTGGTTCATCAAGATAAGTAATAGTAATGTTGTATAAGCAAAGTAATGAGAGAAAATAATAAGAGTAAGCTTTATATGAAAACTGAAATGCTTTGATAAATTTCATAACTATGTTGAACATTTGAGCTCTTTCTTGTGAAAATTAAAAAATGCGAAAGAAAAGTAAACTAGTGAAATAAAAGTGCATGATGCTTGTTCAGCCTTGCTACCCCAAGGTTCGCCGGGCTCTGGTGGTTCGGATAGTCCAGTTATTGAGGCATGGTCCTCCTCTTATAGCCTATATGGAAGGGTCTTCCTCTCCCTCCTCCTCAAAAATGACACAACAATCCATGCCATCGTCTTCCAGGAACAAATTCCTCACTACTGCCAGTGCTTCCTCTTCTTCTGACCTATAGATCACTTTGGCTGGTTGGAAAGTGTAAGGCCCCGTAAATAATTTTTGGTCTCAAAACTTAGTAACTCGTGGTGTCGACTCCGAATATGTGTTAGGAACGGTTTGGACCCTTGGTAGTGATCTAAGCCTTTAAAAATCAAAAGAATCAATTTTCCAGAAATTGTCAAAAATTCGTTCCAGAATGCGGTCGCAGATTAGCTATGCGGAATGCATTCCTGCCGCAAAGTGAAGCAGAAGAATTGTCAAAGTTGATGTTGAAAATGCGGTCCATTATGTGACCGCATAATCGATATGCGGACCGCATTCCTGCCGCATAGTGAACCAGAGAGTTGGTCTAAGTTGATGTTGAAAATGCGGTCCATTGTGCGACTGCATAATCAGTATGCGAACTGTATTTCCACCGCATACCCAGGCAGAGATGTTCAGTGATTGGGGTCAGTTCTGCGGTCCAATATGCGGGCCGCATTTCGATTCTGCGATCGCAGAATGTGACCGCAGATCTCACCCGAACTTCTATTTTCTAAAATTTAAAACCCGACCCCCTTTTCTAATATAACACCCTAACCCCTCATTTTAACCATTTTTCTGAACAAAATAAGAGAGAGGGAGGAGGGGTTCTTGA
Organism: Nicotiana glauca; assembly: GCA_026770625.1. Lineage (NCBI taxonomy): Eukaryota > Viridiplantae > Streptophyta > Magnoliopsida > Solanales > Solanaceae > Nicotiana > Nicotiana glauca. The sequence goes on along the minus strand of MU750005.1, from coordinate 25,638 downwards.
GAGAAAAGTTTATCTTCTTCAAAATTGTCCCTCAAATTACCTGGTCCGAAAAATTTTAAAGCAAGTGTCTTCATCTCCATTTCTACAAGTAAAATCCCTAACCCTTTTTCCTTGATTTCCAGATTTTAATCTAAGGGAGGGGGTCTCATGCTTTGATTCTTGAAATAATGGGTGGAAACTCACATGCATATCTTTCAAAATCTAATATTTAGTAAGGGGAATTGGGTAGAAGTAAGGGGTTGTGCTCGATAACCTAAATAAGCTCGGATAGTAATTGTGAATTTCAAATTCTAAGGTGCATGTGTTAATTGTGAACTAGATTGACGTGGCTAGATTGCTTGGTGACTGATAATAGGAGTTTAAAAAGGGAATTCGACTCCAGGTATGTATGGCTAACCTTGACCTTGTAAAATCGCCTTGTTGGTGTCCATATGTTTGGTGTGTGACATTCACGTGGGTAAATTGTGAAATTCGTGTGATTTGCATGGTTGTGATCGTGATATGTGGTATTAGATGAAAAACAAATGACGTAAGGAAATTGTAAGTGATGCAACTGAAATAATTGTGATATTAACATCTATGGCTTATCGTGGGCAAGTATTGTTGTAACGTGAAACACTTGTGAATTGTGGATTATGACGGAAATAGCATTGACGGTTATGGAAACACTTGTAAATTATTGTTGCTACTCCTTAAAAAGTGTTGTGATCTTTGTGAATCGTTCATTGTTGTTGTCGTGATTGTTNGTGGAAATGTGGAAGGGAAACAGGAGAGTTTGTAAAACTTGTTTGGCTTGATTGTTCTTTCTTTATGGAAATTGATTGCTGTTTCTGTTACTGTTACTTATTTGTCTATGGCTTGAGTTTGCTTGGCGCAAAGTTTGTTATACATACCAATACAGTTCAAGTGTACTGACGTCCCTTTTGCCGGGGGCGCTACATTCGTGTCATGATTGTAGGTGGATCTGCAGCAGGTATTCCAGCCCACCGATCATAGCTCCCTCTTCGCCTTCCGTCAACTGTTTTGGTGAGCCCCATTCCTCTCGGGGCCCTACGTGGCTCGGGCCGCTTGTCTCTGTAGTTTTATTTTGCTGTTGTGTAAGGTATAGCCAGAGCCTTGTTACCGACAAGTACTGTATTATCCTGTCGTATCTTTAGAGGCTCCGTAGACAGTGGATGTGGGTTAGAAGCTATGTATATTCATGTTTCTTTTGTTGGACAACGAATTGGTAATTTCACTAATTGTTATGTATATATGTTTTGAAAAAGGGTGATCTAAAAATTTATTATATGGCTAGTTCTTGGAATACCGAACAAGGAAAACAAGGGGTGGCTCATGGGTTAGGAAAGGCACCCAGTCCTCTTGACTGGGGATACCCGGTCGAGCACCGATCATGTCCCTCGAGTTTGGGGCGTGACAGAAAGTCTGTTCCAAATGGGGTATAGGCTGCTCCAATGGATAGTAAGGACCATGCCATGGTGGTGACCGGTTGTTGAATTCCTACAAAGTGTACTCATATCCCAATCCGAAGGTGGTGCCATATTTCTTGAGCTTGATATATCCCAATCCGAAGGTGGTGCCATGTTTCTTGAGCTTGATGGGCTTAGCGATTCCTTTGAGGTTTTTGCCAAGTCCCTTACCAGGTTCATACCCACTCCAGTTCAATATACTTTTAATCTTGTTATCCCACCATTTGTCTTTATCAACAACATTGAGTCGTTCGATGTGGTGGTAAGTTTCCCCGCCTATCTTTCTTCTACCTCCAATTGTTGGAATGGTATGGCGACTGTATATGGGATTGCTACCGTCACCGTGAATGATCACCTCTTGGTGATTCCACTTAAACTTTACTACCTGATGTAGTATTGATGCTACGGCCCCAGTGGCATAAATCCATGTTCGTCCCAATAACAGATTGTAAGATATCGGCACGTCTATCACTTGAAAATCAACATCAAACCAAGTAGGCTCTATCTACAAACACAAGCTAATTTCCCCAATAGTAGACCTTTGGGATCCGTCCAAAGCTTTGACATTGATGGCCCCGTTCTTGATCTCATGCAGCCCCTTTCCTAATGTCCTGAGTGTCACCAACGGACAAATGTTGAGGCTGGATCCTCTGTCAATCAGGATTCTTGTGATAAGGTAATCTTTGCACTGCACGGTGATGTGCAACGCCTTGTTGTGACTCAACCCCTCTGGCGGCAGCTCATCTTCGTGGAAAGTGATATTGTGACTTTCCAGTACCTGCCCTACCATGTTTTCCATCTCTCTTCCGGTGATGTTACTTTGCACATACGCCTTACTCAGCACTCTTAACAAGGCATTCTTGTGCGCATCAAAACTTTGTAGCAAAGCAAGGATAGAAACTGTGTCGGTGTTTTGTTCAGCTGATTAATGACCGAGTATTCCTTGGCTTGTATCTTCCTTCAGAGATCATCGGGCCCGGCTTCTTTGATAGTTGGCTGACTACAGGCCTGCTTGCTTGACTCAGCCAAATTCTCTGGGGTGTAAACCTTGTCGTTTCTTCTCATATCGTATGTCGCAAGGGATAGCCTTTGTCTGGAATGGTGTTACTATCGACATTGGCACTGGAATTGGCATGGCTATCTTTACTCGGATTGGAGCAGGCCCCTTAGGCGGTAAGACTACAACTTCGAAGGGTGTAGGTGTGTTTGCTGGTGACATAAACTCGACCTCAATCGGTGCTGGCATCTTTGCAGAGGATGGTGCTTCAAACTCGAGGGGCATGGACATGTTTACCTCGGTGTCCCTAGAAGGCTGAATCTGAACCATAATTGGATTAAGGGTGACTATTGGCTTCTTTGGATCGTCGCCTTCTATGATTAAACCATTTGATCCCTTGGGGTCCCAATCATCCTCTGTCTCGATCATGTGAACACCTCTTCCCTTGTGGTCTGGTGGAGGGTTATTGTGGATATTCGAAGCAGGTTCCTTTGCTACGATGATCTTGTTATCAATCAAAGTCTGGATCTTATCCATTAGAGAGTGGCATTCATCATTGGTATGTCCTTTCATACCGAAATGGTATGCATATGATTTATTTGGACCCACCGAGAAGGCTTTTCTAGGGTTATGGCAGGGATAGGGGTGACATAGCCAGCATCTTTGAGCCTTTCATATAGATGATCAATTGGTTCAGCAATGGAAGTACACTGGTTGGGAGGTCTGCGGTTAAAATTTGGTCGAGGTCTAGGGAAGTTTTGACATGGGGGAGGTGATTGATAGTGGAATGGTTAGGTGTTGTATGCTTGGTAAACATGTGCTGGTTGGGAGTATTTGGGTAAAGTGGGCTGATATGGTGAAGATTACTAATAATTGGGAGACGGAGTTTGGTAGGTGGGTGAGGGTGCTTGGTAATTTGGGGTAGGCTGATAGGTGATTGGAGGTATTAGGTATGTTTAGTATTTGACAGGGGATTTGGTTCTCTGTGCAACCATTACAGCACTTATGTCCCTTTTCTTGGGCGTACCACCAGACTGTAAAGCCTTATTGGTAGATTGCAAGGATTCAAAGTTCGTAACCATACCACTCTTGATGCCTTCCCTTGTCCTCTCTCCTAGCTTGATGGTGTCTGAGAATTTGTGATTCTCGATCAGCATCAACCTCTCATAATATTGTGGGTCTTGGGCCCGAACAAAGAATTTATTCATCTGCTCTTCTTCCAAAGTAGGCCTAACCTTAGCAGCTTCTGATCTCCACCGAGTAGTATATTCATAGAAGGTCTTTGTGGGCTTCTTCTTCAAGTTTTGGATATAGAACACATCTAGTGCATTGTCTGTGTTGAACCTGATTCTATCTATGAAATCAGATGTCATGCTTACCCAACTCAACAACTTCTTCGAATCCTGGCTAATGTGCCAAGATAAGGTGTCTCCCTTCAAGCTCCTCATGAAAAGCTTCATGCAGATTTTCTCATCTTTTCCCACTCCGACCAGCTTGTCATAGTATGGTCTCAAGTGAACCCTGGGATCCCTAGTTCTATCAAACATTTCGAACTTGGGAGGTTTGTACCCCTCGGGTAGTTCGACATCGGGCTGTATGCAAAAATCTTCATAATTTAGCCCCTCGATTCCCTTACTACCTTCAACACATTGAATTCTGCTAGTCAACCTTTTAAGCTCTTCGGCCAAATTTTTGTTGAGCAAGTCCTTATCATTGGACTCGGGTGTGCTTGAAATGGGCTGGGTGGAGTGTGGCATAGTCTCCACATAGATGGGGGTATTGTGTTGGGTGTGGTAATGGTCATTTTTGGAGTTTTTGAGTTCTAGGATGATCAGTGGGGTGTTATTGGAGGTATTGTAGTGGTGGTGAGGAGCGGGATGGCTTTGTTGCTTTGGGATATTTTGCGGAGGTACAGGGTTCTAAATATTCGGGAAAGTAACCTCTAGAGTGGTGAGGGAAAATGACAGACTTTCCAAATTTCGGACTTGATCAAGTTCCTCCTAAAATTTCAACAGCTTTTGTTCCAGTTGGGATGCATTTTCCTTGGTGACCTCTACCGGTTCAGTTTTGTTGTTCCAATCTTCCATTTTTCCTTTATTTTTGTGTCTGATAGGACTGAGAGGAGGAGTAGGTGGAGGCCCCCTGGATCTCGTAAAATATGATGATGTTTCCAGAGCTCACGAACTAACCTTTGTGGAGGGGAATAAACAAAAGCAAAAACAAAGGTAACAAGTTAGTGAGGATCATAAAAAATGTTGCAATATTTAAACACGTAGTGCTTGAAATATAAAACGAATCCTAATTTTGGGGACCTCATTGTGCCCGAGGTAGTCCTAGCGATAATTTAATTTGGAGAACTTAGGATGCTAAATGCCTCATTTTATTGATAAAAAGTAGACGAATCCCAAATCGACACTAAAATAACAAGAAATTAGAAGTCGCTAATGGCCATTGGCCTTATTATATTTTATAAAGAGAAAAATGGAAATTCCTATCTATTTGGTCCCAGAGGGACCTTCCCCAAACTTAGCATCATTGGCTCCATCGAACAACTTCCCTAGCTCGCTCAGTCCTAACAGCAAGTAGGCTCTGGCCAGATGTCCTCCTTCATTTCCTTCAGCAGTCCTGCAATCTTCGACCCTCTTCCGGAACTTCTTTTCCAGCTCTACCATACCTCGCTCTAGATAGACCAATCGCTTGTTGGCACTGACAGCCATACCCTTCCACTCCTCAATTAATTTTTTATTATCTTCATGTATCTTACAGTGCTCGCTTTCGCATTCTCGGATTCTCTTTCGTAGATGGTTGTACTTGACCTATGCTTCAGCCTTTTCATCGATGATACTGTTACCTCGAACAAACCCGGGTTGACCAAGACCATTGTGATTGTCCTCTAACCAGCCTGAATAATAGGGAGCACAACCTGCATGGTATTTGTCTACTTCAATGGTGTCCTTTCCCAAGACAATCTTGCAATGGCACATATGCTGAGCCTGGCACCTGTAAGGGATATCATCATTCTAGAAGTCAGCTCGGAAGTGACTTATCTTGTCGACCCTTGGTATGACCTGCTTCCTACACGCTTATCTCATAAACCAAAGAGGTACGTATGGGTATGTTCCTCTTAAGCTGATTAGTAGTAGGAAAGGTGCGTCCCTGGATCGGACGACGAACTCCTCGGTCGGGAACCACTCGAACATCCATTGTACTTGTTCCTCAGTCAGATTTTCGAAGAGCTCGACCCATTCTCTAGCATTCTCCGGTTGGGCGAACATGTTGGGCATGTAATTCATTCGCTTTGGATGATGAAAAGCGATATGATCATCCCAGTCCCTTCGATGGATTTCCTATCAATACTCACCCTTTTGGAGATGTTCCGCAAGCCATAGTTGAAGTAGCATATTACAACCGTCAAAGTGCTTGGCCTCTTGTTGACACCTTTCCAGGGCTCGGTATATTTCTACGATGATCATTGGTACAAGAATGAATGGTTGTCCGTCAATTCCTTCCATTAGAGTTTTAGTGACCATAACTAGCCCGGTATGGATCCTTGCTTTCTTTATTGAAAATACAATCATCCCCAAGAAACGGAACATGAAGATAAATACCCTTCGGTGAATATTCCCGAATGATGTAAGGGCGAACTCATCAGGATAAGTACGGTAAGATTTGCTGTGACCGTACCTCTCGTACAAATAGTCAAAGGGATTGTATGACTCTTTCAGACATGTCAAGTCTGGAATCTTCTTTAGACACATCATTTTGAGAAAACATCTACCTTTGTGATTTTACGGCATTAATAAACCCGAAGGTTCCCACGGTATACCAGCCAGTCCTCTTATTTCCTAGAGCAAGGGTGTCATCTCAACGTCTCCGAAGAAGAACACAGTCCTATAACAATCCCAGAATAGGGTAGAAGCTTCTATGATTTTATTATTGGTTGAATTTCCAAGAGAGAGGGTAGGTTCCCTAAATACTTCCAGACGAGAGTCTGATCACTGGAGTGAAGATCCTTCCACCAGCTTAGTAGTTTGGGGTGGATATTGGTGACCATGCCTAATCTTGCAACTTTGTAGGGTTAGGCCCTTACCCCCACCAGACTCGACTACGAAATATCAATAATTGGCATAGAAGCATTTAGTTCTCCAAGTAAATGCACAGAACGTGGTAGTGTCCGTTTGGGTATTGGGGAAACCCAGTGGACGTTGGACAAGGCTATCTTAAAGAGTTATTATGCGGACAACATAACTGACTCAACTAGGTTTGACCATGATGCATGCACAATTAAACGTAGTAAGGTTTCTAGAGGGTACTAGACTGGTACCCTTGAGCGGAAAACTCAAGAGAGAAAGGCACGGAACCGTCGACTACACCGTTGATCGACTGATTTTACCTCAAATGCCTTTGCTGAATTTAGGGGGTGATAATATTGGAAGGGCGCAAGCACTCATTATAAGCGTTGCTATAGGTTTTTGTTTGGCACGAGTGGAATATGATGTTAAAAACATGCTTATGCAATAAGTAAAACAAGTTTCCACGTATTTGCACATTCATAATAATAATTACAATAATTTGAAACAGTAATACGGGAATGCAGTAAAGGAAAGCGGTAAAAGAAATAAAGAAAAGAAATAAATAGACAAGTCAGTTTCATAGTAGAAGAGGGAATTAAATGCTTAAAACAAGTAAAGGCATATAAGAAATGTAAAGTCACAGTAATAGCTTGAAATGGTAAAAGCCTAACAGAAATCCCCAACGGAGTGGACATGTTGTCGCGCCCCCTTTTTCCTCGCGGAATCAGGGTTTATGACATTTTGAAGGACAACTCGTTCACTTTTGGGAATTGGGTTTAAGAGAATTGAAGAGTCACCACGTAATGATTTAAGTGAATTAGGACACTGAGAAGGGTTTTGTTTGAATAACCAGAGATTGGGTAAGGGCTTGAAATTATTCCAAGGGGAAGGTGTTAGGCACCCCTCAGAATCCACTAGTGTGGTTTCCAGCCAAGATATTGTTGTCGCTTAAAGAACAAATAACACATAGGAAAGTAAGACTTTAAATAAAAAGGGTGGTTTATCACATAAAGGCTAGAAATAAACAAAGTCAGAAAGCGTTAAAGAGAGTTGATTTCGAACAAACGTTTAAAAAATTAAAAAGAAACAAAGAGCAAGGAAAGGGGGTCCTAGGTTTATTAATAATATGGATCACCCCACACAACACCCGGTATCACTTATACATGTGGTGTTATTGCGTGGTCATCATATCCATATCTACCCTTTCCCACCCCGTTAAGGTATTAAAGCGTGGAATAGTCTCGTTTTCTTATTACATGCTATTACCCGCCCCGATCCTATCAGCCCCGAAGGTGCTTGGGACTACTAATCCTAAAAGAGGGAGGGGAGGTTGGGATTATTTGTGGTTTCAAAGGTACAAATACTAAGGCAACAAGTAAACAAACGAAAGGCTCAAACAGACCTTCTTTAGGCAAAGAAAAGCAAGTAGTTAGCATGACTTGCATGTACTGTTTAAGGTCTAATTAAAACTTAAAGATTTGAGGCAGACTGATTTATTACATAGTTCAGATAGGAAGCCCGACTTAGGTTTGCCTGCTTGTTGTAGTTAATAAAATCTGATTTGGTTTATAAACTTATCCTATGGTTTGCCTAAGTGTCAGACGGAACCTATAGGCATGATATCTACAAATTTTAGAAACGAAGAAAAATAATTGCATATTGACTTAGGAAAGAAAGTTTCCAGTTAAAAACGAGTTATTGGGAATACATTACTACTAATAATTTTAAACCTACCCACGAGTGAGGCGATTCAAATTTGATTAGAACCCCTATAGGCATGCTTTCTATGTGTTTGCCAACTTAAAAACATTGTTATAGACATAGAAGAGTACATAAATTCTACAACATGATATCTAAGCGTTGCATGATATCTGATTACATTTTTTGGTTATTAGAGCCTATAGACAAGTTTTCCTAGTGAAAAACGAGTATGCAAGAATCATAAAGGACCTATAGGCATATTTTCTACGTGCGTGTGCAGAGGCTATAGACATAATATCTACATGAAAGTGCAGGATCCCGATAGTTATGGCATCTAAATGAGAATGCTGGAATTTTTATAGTCATAGCAACTAAATGAGAATACAGAAGTTCTTATAGACATGGTAGCAAAATGAGAATGCAGAAATCTTATGGGCATGGTAGTTACATGAAAAATACAGAAATCTTATAGCATGGTAACTACATCAAAAATGCAGAAATCTTATAGGCATGGTAACTACATAAGAAAATACTGAAATTAGAAAATCCTATAGGTAGGTTATCGATATGAGAATGCTAAATTAGAAAATCCTATAGGCAAGTTATCTATATGAGAACATGCTGAAATTAAAAGTCCTGTATACATGGTATCTATAAGAGAATGCAGAAATTAGAAAATCATATAGGCAGGTTATCTATATGAGAACATGCTGAAATTAAAAGTCCTATAGGCAAGTTATCTACCCCTTTTTGTATACATGGTTACCCCTCCTTTTTCACTAACCATCCCCAAAAGTTTATTACAAATTTATTACATTCCAAAGAAAATGAAATAAATAAAATACATCAGAAATTAAAAATTACAACCGAGGAGAGCCTGATTCAGACTTCTTGTCTGAGGTATGAAGTAAACCAACTCCAAAGATCATGTTTCAAAGCCTTTCTCTCATTTGGATGTGTCAGAGTTACCTAAGAGCCTCATGTGGACTTCGGTTAGTGCTCACACCCAAATGCATTACAAATTAAACATAGTGCATTGTGGAAGGGCCAGCCCTCAGGCGTCCAAGTTTAGAGGGAACTCATGGTCCCAAGGCAAGGCTCACAAGAGAGGGGCAGAACTTAGGAACTAAGAAAGAGTGCGAGTGCAGAATTCTGAAAAAGGAAAGAGGGAAGGGAAATAGTACACACATGGGTATAGGGAAAGCGGATTTGCAAGATATAAAAGTAGGCTAGTGGGCATAACCCAACAATAAGAGATGCTGGCACACCCATAAGCCTACTGGAACACATTGTTTTGAGGTTAGGATCCCCTAAGGGATCACGTTTAATCCATAGACAATAACTTGCATATTGCCATGGTATAAACTTGTAACTCAAAGCAAATAAAGAGAACAGGGATAGGGATTCATAACAGAAACAAGCAAAAGAAATATTCATGCTAATTTAAGTATTTAAATCTACAGAAGTAATAAAGTAGGAAAAGATGTAGAAAGCTGTAACTAAACACATTGTGGTGATGCTGAAAATTAAAATTAGGACATACCAGCTTCAAAGAAACGAGTAGAAAAAGCAGTAGTAATCTGCAAAAGTAATAAAGTAGGCATAGATGTAGAAAGCTATAGGTAAACACATTGTGGTGATGCTGAAAATTAAAATTAGGACATTCCAGTTTCAAAAAAATGAGTAGAAAAAGCAGTAGTCTTGTAAAGCCAAAGTGCAAACAGGAAGATAGAATACTATAAGTGTGAGTTCAGAAGAGATTGTGAAATTGTGAAGTTTGAAGTCTAGGATTGTTAAATCGTGTGTGCTTTGTGAAAAAGGACTGTGTATTTATAGTGTAGAAAGCAGACAGAAATAAGGTAAGAAAATAGTTTGAAAACTGATTGTCAATCAATTACACAAAGCTTCCCTTAATTAAGGGATTCAGATTCAAATAGGTAAAACCATTTAAGGAAAGGAATTAAATAAACACTTTGTGTAAAGCATGCAATTAAGGGTTAATACATAAAGTTTATTTAAGGACATGGTTTTGATAATACACGGATATGCAAATAAGGCAAGAGAATCAATTAATAGCCAGTAAATCACAAGGTCTGAAATTTGGTATGAATGAACCATGTCATAAAGGATGAAGAAGGGTTTTACCTAAGTTGAGTCACATAAGAAATCAGTAAAAGATGGAAAGAAATCAGTCAAGCTGTATTCAGAAGAAAGTTTACACTAATTGCAAATTTGAAAACCATTTCGAGGAAAATTCATCATATATAAGGAGCATGTGAGCATGAAAGAAGACTGTCGTGTAAATCTGTGGAAGAAATCCAGTGTAGAAGAGTTTAGCAAAAAGTTCAGCATTGTATGAAAACAAATGTCCAAACTCAGTTTAGAGACTCAAAGTCAGTCTGAAAGAGTTAAGGGTTCTAAAATAAAACCCTAGTTTGATCAAATCACATAATCAAACCTCGGTAGAACCCCCATATTATAGGGTTTCCGCCTTGAATCAAGTACAGAGATGAGGAGGCAAGTAGTTGAATCGAAATATGTTTAGAGGTTTCAAAAAAGAACTGAAACTTCTAACATGATTCTTCCAACAATCAAAACTCATGAATAGCATGAAAATACAGTAGAAGAGTTCAATGCAAACAGATTAAAGAAACTAATTCAAAGCATGATGACGAAAGACTGATAAGAACAGTAGAAGAAAGCATGCTTAAGAAGATCCTTTTAAAAGAGACTTAAACAAGGTTCAGTATAAGAAAAGAAAAAATAGTAAGAACACTTAAGAACACGATAGACGAATACAGTAGGCAAAACATACCAGACCATGGTAGAAGAAAATAGCAGAACATTGTAGAAAAGCATACAACAACATAGTGTAGAACACAGTAGAAGAACATACAAGAATGAAATATAGAAAGTATAGTAGAGGAACATACATGGTAGAAAAAAACATAAGAACACAGTAAAGGCAAATACACACAAAAGAAAAGGAGAAGAAAGTCAGATAAACACTTAAGAATTTTCAAAAAACCCTAGATCGGAAAAGAAAGACTTTGAAAAGCAATTTTTGAAAGAAAAGTTAGGAAAATCATTTGAAAACTCAAGTAGAGCATAGATACACAACATATCTAAAAATAATCGGAGAAAACCCCAAAGAGTTAGGGTTTTAAAAGAACCCTAGAATGATAAAGGCTTTGAAAAGATCATTGATCTGATTCAGAGAGGTCAGAACCAGGCTCAAAACACCATGGTACTCAGGAGCAAGGCCAGCGATGACTCTGGAACCTTGAATCCGCAAAGGTTTGAGCGTAAACCTTCGAGGTCTGGCCTCAAATCTTCGGGTATCAGGCGTGTAAGAGTAAAGGGAGGTGAGTATAAGACTCCCAAAGCCTAGGAAGCCATGGATTTCAGTGGGTTTCACGGTAGAAGTGGTAGGAGATGATTGGGGTCCAAAGTAGGTTCACGAGAGTTTGAGGGGGTGAAGGGATTCAAAGGCGGCGTGTCAGGTGAAATGATCTAGGGTTGAGGGGGTTTTGGGGAGCCAGGTGGGTAAAATAAATGGGTCAGGGGTCGGGTAATTTAGAAATAGGGCCGGGTAATTTGAAATTGCAATTGTGGTTTAATTGGGGGGGTTGATTTTGGCTACAATTGAAATGAAATAGGGCTAGATTTTAAATCGCCACTTTTCCCCTTTTTTATTTTATAAAAATAGTTAAATTATTTCTGAAAACAAATTAAAGATGTTAAATTAATTATAAATATATGAATATTATATTAAAAATACTGGAATCAAATTTATAATTATAAATGTGAGCACGTGATTTTTGCCCTATATGAAAATTACTCCCAAAAATTTAAAATAAAATATTTTTTTATGTTGTTTGCAATTTTTGTGGATTTTTGTATTTATTGTTTGCATTTGTGTGTGCATGTCTATTTGTTTAAATCAATGAAAATACAAAAAAATATGTTGCATTTACATTTAGGATTTAAGTTTACATTTTTTGGATTAATTAAGTAATTTGTTTGTTTTGCAAAATGAAAAATCACAAAAAAAAATGTAATTTGCATTTTTAGCCATTAATGTCCAAATTGTGTGATTTTATTTTTTTAATTGGTATTTAATTTTGTGTGATAATTATTAATAGGAGTTAATTAGCATTTTTAGTTAATTTTTGATTTTTATGATTTAATCTGGGATTTTTGGTTTTAATTTAGGAATTAAAAAGGGAAATAATTTAAGAAAACGAAAAATGGAGAAGAAAACTAGACTGGGCTGTCCAAAATTTGATGAAATCCAGGCCCAAATTACCCCTATACCCGGCCCAATTTAATCAACCTCAGAGACGGGCGAAACAATGCCGTTTAGGCGTCTCAAGATCTCAGCCATTCATCCACTCGATCCAACGGTCCAAAATCACCCCTATACCCGTTCCAAACCCAACCTGACCCGTTGGCCCCATAACCCGGTTCACTCCTTAACCAAAACGAACCCGTTGGGCTTGAGTGACCTAATCTGGGCCGTTGGTTCCCATAATCCAACAGCTCCGATTAATTCATCCATTTTAATATACCAAGATACCAATACCCTACCCCCCAAACCAAATCAAACCCCGTCCTCTTCTCTATAATCTCAGAGACAACCCTTGTAACACCGTTGTAGACCACCGAGCTCCGCCCACCGAAAATCGCCTCACGGCGGTTCTGGTGGTCCAAACGACCCCACCTTAACACCATAGAACCTCCTCACTTTCTTCTCTTTGAATCCACTCTTCGTTTTCTTCAAATCACTCCCAATCTCTTCGAATATTAGATCGAAGATCACCCAGGAACCCTAATTCGTCCAATGACCACCAAACTCACACCCCTTGACCCCTGGACCTCACTTACCACTAGGACGCCACTGGTCCCCTTCGAATCAACCTACAATTCGTCAAATAATGATTTTGAGCCAAGAACCTTAGCCGCCGCCACAAGACCCCCGGTGCCGGCGCCACCTCCAAACAGCCTCAAATCCACACACTGTGACCTCTGCGACTTCCCCATACCAAATCCCTACCCTTTTTCCCTCAAATCCCCTTCCAAGGTCTTAAATAGTAAATAACAGAAAAGCTGAGCCCTAAGTTTAAAATCCAGCGAAGCTGCGAGGATTTTTAGGACTGAATTAGACTTTAGTCGTATTTTTCCATATTGGAAACACACAATTAATGTCTGTTTCAGTCCAAAATGAAGGGACGAGGAGTTCTTCAACTTTGGTCCGTTTGATTCTCGGGTATTTTCCAATTTTCCTCTCTTTTTGATTTTTTGTAGTTTTTGTTTAAGTTCTTAGTACCTTTCTCCTCCTGTTTTATTTTTTGTTTTTGTCCCCGTGGTTGAATTGATTAGTTCTCCACAAATATGTGAATTGCTTAGTCAGTAGTCATCGAACCAAATGGTTTGATCACTCAAATGCTATGAATTATTTGGTTGTTCGTTGTCATGAAAGCTTTTATGTTTGATTCCTCTTTTTGGTCTTAAAAAAATGTGAGTATGTGTGTTTGGTCTCTCTGATTTTAGTTTGTTCTCTTTCAAACTAATCAGTTTTTCATAGATCGTTTGCGTTAAATCTATAACAATGTCCCAGTTGGTTTCCTATTGTTGTGGATCTCATTACGTTTGACCTGCTTTGCCTGATATTGTTTTAGAAATATAATTCGTTTCAAGCATAGTTAGTCTATCAGAAATTTGATCTTGTTGAGTTCAAAGGTGACTTTGTTCTCACTCATTGGTTTTCATTTTGGATGCCATTTTTGATTTGGTCTCAGTTTCTAGCTTGAATTGCTGATTGAATTGATAAGTTTGAATTGATTATAGGTGCTGTAGTTTAGCTAGTTAATTAGATGAATTTGGTTATAGCTGATAGGTAGTGAATGCAGTATTTTCAGGGGTAATTAGGGAATTAAATCACTTAAATGATTGATTAAGGGGCTGCTAAAGGATTGAAGAAGACAAGGATAAGTGGGATTAAATAGTTAAAAAAGACAACTAGTAGTGGAGGACAACTTTATGATTTTAAGGCTTAAAGTAAGTCAATTTATTGCACACTAAGGCTTAAAATCAGGAAAGGAAAGAGTGGGAAAGGATATAAAAGAGCTGGAAAATCTGACCTTAGGGAGAGACATAAGAATACAGAGGGATATACAGAGGACAGACTGAGAACATATTCTGAAATTCGGAGAGCTAAGACCTTAAGGAAGAGAGTTCTGAAAGTTATCAACTTTCAAGATTTGAATACACACAGAGTGACATCACTTTAGGGGTTGGATAGATCATTTCTTGAAGATCAAAAGATGTTAAGAATTTCAGTTTTAAGAGTAAAGAAAGGCCACTGTTACATTAAAAAGAAAACTGGTTGTTTGCATTTCAGTCCCTGAGTACAAACTTAAGTTCTGGTATTATTTTTGGGGCTGTTCTACCAATTCTTTTAGTTTTCCAAACTCTTCTAGGCTTTGAATTTGACTTGGATTGCTGTTGCGGACTGTTGTTTGATTGCTGGAACTGTTGTTGTGCTGATTTCCTTTTTCTTCTTATTGGTGTTTCAATCTTCCAGGTACGCATTTGAAACACCCGCTGATGTAATCTTTTGAACTAAGAAGTTGAAATGAGATGCTATTCAGAATTTGCGTATTCAAGTTGCCATATTGGAGTAGATATTAGACATTTCATGCTTGTTTAGTTTTGCCTTTAATTTGCATTGGCCTTGTATAATCAAAACTGAAAGTTGAACTGAAATGGGGACTATCTAGTTTAAAATTGTGATTGTTGGGTTCATTATTCCTTACTTAATTGGTATTGCATGTATGGTGTAAGGTAAGGTAGCCTAATTTGTCTTTATTAATAATAAAAAAGGGGTTCAAATGGTTTTGCAACTTAATAAGCTAGTTTCAGTAATCCAGTTTTGAAATCAGGAATGTGAGCATTAGTTTAACGATGTTATTATTCCGAAATTTATGAACTGCTTTGGATTCGAATTGTTAGCCTGTTCGTATAAAAAAGATCACGTAGTTGAATCGTTTAGTTTATTCATTAGAAGCCTGCGCGTGGGACTAGTATGTTGATTTCAGTTTGAGCTTCCAGTTGTTTTCTTTACTTAAATAACATCTAGCAACCCATCGGTAGATAATTGGGTAGGAAGATTTGAGTATGAAATGGGAAATAAAACAATCAGTGTCCTATTGATTGAAATAAGCACATACTACCTGCCTTTATTGCAAAATCAGTGAACGCATGCTAGAATAATTTGAAGAAGTTTAGCATATTTCCATTTGTGAACTAGAAGTATGCATAATGTGTTAGCCAAGGTTTGATAGCCTGTTCAAACTGACGGAGATTCAGTCAGGCCCAAGTCCAGTTCTGAAATCCCCTTTCCGTTTGGACCCGGGCCAAGATTGGCCATTCTTTTGATATAGACTTGGGTATAATTTTCCTGCCGGTTTGCTTTAATCAGTAACAAATTAATTAGGACTTCTTCTTTTGTTTTAGTGACAAATAAAAAATAGCAAATCATAGTATCTTTAGGTTTTACCCTTTTAAGTCAAATAATGAGACGAGCCTCGCCAAATAAAATGCACAAACTGCGGGGCCCTCATGAATGTATATATTAAAAATACTTAGAAATTGGGGCATGCCGTTTAGCAAATTCATGGCCTCCCATAAAGTTAAAAATACGTTAGTTACTTTAGGCGCATTTTTAATAATCTTATCTTGCTAAATACGGGTGTGCATCTCATGCAACCCAAATCCAAATCCAAAAAAGTTGAATAAGAATGTGTCGAGGATCCGGGTGCATTTCATGTGACGCGATCCGAAAATACGTTTTTAAACGATGTTCACTTTCGTAATAATAGTTTAAAAGCGGTTAAATAATTATAAAATTTCACTATAGGTTGGAGCATGTAAAAATCAAATATTTAGCCATTTATAATAGTTTAAGCGACCGTGCTAGAACCACGGGATCCGGGGGTGCCTAAAACCTTCCCTCGAGTCAACAGAATTCCTTACTTAGAATTTCTGGTTCGCAGACTCCAATTGGGAAGTCAAAAATTTTCATCGATTTGGGATTCAAGTTAAACCGGTGACTTGGGATACCAAAAGCCAAACCTTTCCCAAGTGGCAACTCTGAAATAATTAAATAATCCCATTTCGAATAATGTCACTTTAAATTCGAAAAACTCCCTTATACTTTATCCCTCGGGTTAGATGTGTAAAAAGGAGGTGTGACAGCTCTAGCGACTCCTCTGGGGAAACGAACCCAGAATTCCGGTTCAGGGCTCACGAATTCGAGCTTAATACAATTGTTATATTTGGCTTTATCTGATTTTTCTACATGTTGTCACACCTCCTTTTTATTTTACTACTTATGTACCACTTATTAATACTACACCCCGGGAAGGGATATAATAATAAAAAGGGAAGGAGTTTTTTCCACTTAAAGGACAGTCGAAACGGGATTTATTTATTAAATTTCAGAGTCACCACTTGGGAAAATAATGGTGTCCCAAGTCACCGGTGTAATCCCGAACCGAGGAAATTATGACTCTGTTATAGTCTGCGAATCAGAAATCCGGATAAGGAATTCTGTTAACCCGGGAGAAGGTGTCAGGCACTCCCGGATTCCGTGGTTCTAGCACGGTCGCTCAACTGTTGTTTTTGTTTTTTTATCTGATTTTTTATATACTTCATTTTTTATGCATTATTAATGTCCCGCTTTGTCATTTTTAAGAATTGCGACGTCGCAAAAACGCATTTCGAGTCACACCGTACCAGTACACCTGTGACTTTAGTGCATTTCAACTTCGCCGGATTTGGATTTGGGTCACATAAATGTGCACCCGTATTAGGAATGTAATTTTATTAATTGCGCCTAAAGTATCTACGTCTTTATTAACTTTGGGAAAGACCGTAAAATTTGCTAAACGGTCCTTTCGAATCTAGAGTTTTTATGTTGAGATTTATTTGAGGGCCCCACAATTAAGTATTTGTGGTTTAGTGAGGCTCATCTCCGTTTTATTTAAGGTTCACCTTAAAGTATACTACATTCTCTATTTTTGGTTTTTTCATCCTAATATACTTGTTAGCAAATCAATTTCATATTGTTGTGTATAAGAGTCCAGGCCATATTTTATCGCTGGGC
>MU750002.1:13656-37406 GCA_026770625.1 Nicotiana glauca | reverse complement strand
TCTCTCATTTTTGAACTTTTTCTTCAGAGAAGAAAGCAAAAAATTTCATGGCTTCTTCTTAGCCACATACGACCCTACCCCCCTCAGATCGTCTTCTTCGAACCACCACACCCCCAAACGACGGTCCCTCCATCGATGCTTGTTCTCTTCAACAACCGACGAACCAGACTACCCTTCGATTCCATCTCTCATCAGACTCGCGACCAAACGAGCCCAGACCCCGTCGCCAGCCGCTCTCTCTACACTCAAACTCGCTGACCATCCCTGACCTCGACCACCGGCCTCTGAACACACACGCACATACAGTAGAATAACGGATATATATTTCGTCTTCTTTTCAATTTCAATTACTGGCCGCAAAAAATGGAATTTGACTGAGATTTGGGTTTGAGTTTGTGTTCGATTCGGAATTCCGGTATCGATTCGAGTTTCCATCCGAGGTTTATGGTCTCGATTTGGCCTACTGTTTTTGCTCGACAACACTGCTGTTTCAGTTGGTATTTTGGCCCAAAACATCGTATCCACTGGTTCTCAAACATTAAAGGAAATTGTAATTTAACAGGTTCCATTCGCCTCTTTTCTTCTCATGCTTTCTTTACTATGGATTGAGTTCTGAAATTCATTCAAGGTTGATTAAATTTATGTGACTGAGTCGTTTGGATAATTGATTAATTCCGTAAAATTTGCTTATCCGGAAAGTGACTTTTCTTGTTTGTTTATTACAATGTGTATTCAGTTTTTTTTTTTTTTGATAATTTCGAGCTCAATACACGCTGGTTAATGCTCGGATTCATGAATTGTGGTTGTTGGATTTTGGTTGTGCTTGGTGCCTTATTGGCATTCATAGTCTAGGGAAGAGGCAATGCTATATACGAGTTGTTATTCGGTTTACATTTTTTCATTTAGGTCGCGTTCAGTTGTTGATCGGTTGCTTTCCTTATCCTATTCATTGTTGTTTAAGCTACAAGGCATGGCATATTTGAGTAGTTACTCATTAACTAAGAGAGTTCCCATATCAGTTTCCATCAACCAGATTTGCCAGGCATACTTTTAAGTAAAATGAAAGAGGTGTCTTACTTTTAAGGTCCCTGATAAAGAGATAAATGGTATTGGATGGAATTTAAAAAAAAGATATAAGTATTAAAACTCCAATCTTACAAAGTATTAAAAAGGACATAAGTATTAAAGTTGTTTGTCATATTAGTTATCTTATTGCTTGTTTTCTAGAATACCTTAAACAGTTGGCCTGATTCTTATGAGTTGATTTAGGATTTCTTTGCAGTTAATAGCGTTAATTTTTTTCTTATTATTAATAAGTTAATTTCTTGCATCGAACCTTGTAAAAGAAACTGCCTCTTTCTTAATTTGTAGTGAGCATGAATTTCAATTGAGCCTTTGTATAGTACGTGACATTCTGGGTTGCCTATAGTTTGGATCTTGTTTATTGATAGAATTTTAAGATGCTAGTTCCATTAATTTGTTGTACGACCATAACCGGGGGTAAAAAGAAATTTAGTGTCATGATTAATTACATACACTGATGTTAGCTTCAAAAACTCAATATTTGTAGTTGTAGGTTTCTATATAAAAAACACATCATTTGTATTTCTCTGCAGCAGCATGCTCCCTGTGCATCATTGTTCTTTGAAACATTAGGTTTCCAAAGTGATGATTTGTTATTCTTTATTAGTGTAGCGTCATCCGCTGGCAAAGAAAACTAGGCATTTGATTTAAGTGTAAAAATGCAGTAAGTTTGGGTTGTTCAATTGTTGTGGGTTGCGGATTGTCATTTTGTGAGGCGTGCCATATTAGCTAAGTGTATAATTTATGGCCCTCGTGGCTAATTTAGAAATATTTTGGTTAGAATAATTTGAGGTGTGCCGTGCCGAGCAAAAATGACAATTGCATGGCCCGTATTTGATTAATCTTGCTTATCCTTAAAACTCGGGGCATGCCATTTAGGAAATTTTCATGGCCCTCGCAAAGTAAAATGCCTAGTTGCTTTAGGCGCGTATTTAATAATATTACCTTCCTAAACTCGAGTGCACACTTATGTGACTCAAATATAAATCTCGGCGAAAGCGAAATGTGTTAATAGTCACGTGTACACTGGTGGTGACGTGGTTAGAAACGAGTTTTCACGACGTCGTAATTCTTAAAAATAATAATAATAATAATAATAAATAAAAATGGCTTAAAGTTTAGAGACGAGCCTCGTTGAACCAAGAATAATTGCGGGGCCCTCGATAATTGAATATTAAAAATAGTTAGAATTTGGAGGGGCTATTTAGCAAATTTCAATGGCCTTTCCCAAATATCACCACGATAGAACCATTAGGCACGATTTTAATTAAAATTATTTCCTTAAATACGGGTGTGCATTGATTGCAACCCAAATCCAAATCTCGACAAAGTCGAAGTGCGTTAACGAAAACGGGTGCCTTGATGGCAACGGGGTCGAAAACGTACTTTCACAATGTCGCAAGTCTTTTCAAATAAATAATAATTAAAAGTTTATAAATAAAAGCAAAAATAGCATGTAATAAAATCAGATAAAATACAACAGTTAAAGCGACCGTGCTAGAACCACGGAATTCGGGAGTGCCTAACACCTTCTCCCGGATTAACAGAATTCCTTACCTAGGATTTCTAGTTCGCAGACTGTAACAGAGTCAAACTTTTCTCGGTTCGGGATTAATTCGGTGACTTGAGACACCATTATATTCTTAAGTGGCGACTCCGAAACTTTTAAATAAATAATCCCGTTTCGACCGTCCTTTAATTGGAAAAACTCTTTTTATTATACCCTTCGCAGGGGTGTAAGCGCCGTAAAAAAGAGGTGTGACAGTCGTCCTCATCACATAAAATACCTTTTATCCATTCACACCCAATATCTTCTATTTGTTGCATTGCATGAACTAGCGCCTCCCCAAGCTTTGTGACTCACATGAATCCCAAAGCACGCCCATTGCCCCCACTCCATGTATATGCTGTTCTTTCTTGGCTTAACCACTAGCCTCAACCCTGAGGTTTGTTTATCCTTCATTTGTCATGATAACTGATTTCCATTCGAAGTCCTTGCTCATTCCTTGACTAACCACTTTCTTTGTTAGAATATATCTCTTCTTCGTTCAAACCCACACTTCTATTTGTTGCATTGCTCCTGAACTGACATTTACCAACCTTTGTGTCTCACATGAACCCCCCAAAGCCTGACACTTGTCAACCCCTTATTGCGTATGCTATTCTTTCTAAGCCACTGGTCCTGTCCTTGAGGTTTACGGTTCCCTTATTTGCCATGATAACTTTGATTTCTGCTTGGAAGATCTTGCTCATCTCTGGTTTACCACCTTTTTGTCGCTCTTATCACAAGAAATGCCTTTGATCTGTTCACTCTAACCCTTCATCTATTGCATTGTTCATGAATTGATATATACCAAGCCTTTGCATTTCACAAGGATCCCAAAGCCTGTTGATTGTTGCCAACTCAGTGTGCTTGTTGTTCTTTCCTGACTTATGATGTTTTGATGTGTTCACTAGATCCCATTTTGTGCAATTGGAAAGCTTGGTGGCAGATTTTGAAGTCATTTATCACTTGTTATGACCGAACAGACTCAAAAGGAGGAAGTAAACAAAACAAAAGGAACAGAATAAATGACAAAGGAAATAGATGATTCCTAACAAGAAAGCTATGAAGTAGAAAGCTATCAGATGTGGATACAAACTCTAATGACCATAATATGCAACTGTAGATATTTTGTCGCACAAATCTAATGTTCAACACCAGTTATACCCCCAAACCGCGAAACAGGGCTTCAATGCTTCGCTTATCCAATGATTTAGAATCCTTATCAGACTTGTAGTGCCCAAAGGGTTTCACCATCAAGCCTCTCTCATTTTGGTCTTTCTCTCATCTCACCGTTGCCTTATGGTACCCATGAAGGTTTTCACCAATAAGACTCTCTTTTTTTATTTCTCTCAGCTTTCATCGCCTTATTGTTGATACCCAATTTTTTCCTATATATTTTTATACTCAAATACTTTCAAATTAGCATGTGCATACATATATAACCATGTCCAAAAGTTTTGGTATTTTTCCTCAATTTTTAAGATTTTTTTAGAATTAATTTGTTGTCTATTTTTACAGTACAAAATCCAAGGTTATTCCCAAAATTATCATTTTTTGGTGAATAGCATATTTCATTCTCATATTTACAACAAAATATAATTAATATGATTTTTGCGTATTTTTTTTACAAATTTATTTGGAATTTCTAAAGCAAAATTGCATGAAATTGTAATTATAGCCTATTTTACAATTAACCGCATTTTATAATTATAAAATGATCTCTGGTATTTTTAGATTAATATTTATATATTATTAATTAGTTCTATGCTTTCAATTTATTTTCCAAATCATTTTAACTATTTTTTATAAAATAAAAAGTGGAAAAATGGCTATTTAAATGCTAGCCAAGATTTATTGCAAACATAGCCCCAATTGAACCCCATTTCAGACCAACCCATATCCCAAATTAACCCGACCCATACCTAATTCATTAACCTGGTCCAGCTTTGATCTGGTCTGAGCCGTTGATCAAATGAGATCAATGGCCTAGATTATCTTTCCTAAATTAAATCTAACGACCCCCTTAACCCCTCATTTCTCATAGAGACCGTTCTCTCTCTTGGTCTCTTCGTCTCCTCCTTCTCTCTAGAACCTTCTGGTTCTTCTCTGATCATCTTCATCGCCTCTCCGACCATCTCCATCCTCACTTCTCTCGACCACCAATCACCAGGAGCCTTATTTCGTTGATCTTCTCTAAGTTTTGAGGCTCCAAGGATTTCCACCATGCGAGATGGTCACTGGAAGCCTTGCTTGGCTTATCTCCGGCCTCCTCTCTGATGGTTTTCAGTCCAATAGTACTATGTATGCTATTATTAACGAGTTTCACAGCCAGGTTCCCTACCTCACTGATTTATTGCAAAACCTTAATTTTTGCCTAAATCTCATAATCTCTGTCTTTTTTAAAAAACGATTTTCAGCTTATTCATTGTGTTTTACACTACTCACTACTCGATTTATTCGATTAATTCAAGTTTTTCAACATTCTATTCTTCTTTTCAAAACTAGGGTTCCTGAGCCCCCTTTCAAAATCACTATATCTTCTGCTCTTTTTTGAGTATTATGTGATTGTGCCGGTATTATGTGTTTATGTTTGTGTTATGATCTTGTTTTTTTCTGGTAAATCTGAGTTCCATGCTTTAAGTTTTACTAGGGTTCCGGTCTTCTACTGAACCTGTGATTTTCCTGCTTGGGGTTCTCTGATTCTTATGCCTATTGTATTTTATAGGTCTAACTGTTATTCTACTAATTTTTGTGCATCTCTTCGAAACCCTGATTTGTATGTGTTTTCCTTAGAAGTTCTTACACTGATATTTGAATTATTTCCTTACTTGTGAAATGCTCTCTATACTTAGCAGTGATTCCCTCTGATTTTAGTCTCGTCCATGATTCTTTGACTAATTTTCAGAGTTAATTTATATTTTTACCATATTTGTGCTCTTAAATATGTTTTCAAATATTCAGTATATGCTTTCCTTACTTGAAGCATTATGTATATGGCCCTTATTATATACTACATGCCTTACTACTCTTACTATGGTGTAATTAGTCGTCTAATTGATTATTTCCTTTATCTGATATAACCTATAATCCCATTCGAATCATTAATCCCTAATTAAAATGAATTAGGTCCTGTGATTGATTCCAATTTGTATTGTTTCCATAATTATGTACTTGTTACCCTATTCTCTATTGGTTTTCAAAACTATAAATACTCTACCCCCTCTTTAGCATAACATGAACAAAATTAATTATTTTGAGCTCTCCCTTACACGAAAACATACTCAGTGCTTTCTCTTGTTCCTACATAACCTCTCTCACTTCCCTTGTGACTACTGGTTACTCAATTGGTTTAAAACCCAGGCTGAACTTAGGCCACTTTGCTATTCTGCTATTATTTACTCTGCTACTTGCTTTGGTTTGCCTACTCTACTGCTCACCTCTCTGCATACACTCTGCATATTGTTGCTCATTTCTCTGCACATTATGCTCACCACCCTGCATATTATTGCTCCCTACTGCTCTGCATTACCTTACCTTTAACTGGTATGTCTCCTATTTGATTTACAGCTTCAAAGCAACATGTTTTTATTTCTATTGCACTTTCTCTTGTTTCTTGTATGCTGCTACTTATGGTTCTGCTATTTACATTGCAATTAGCATGCCTCTTTGCTAGTTCATTGATATGATTGCCCTTCTCCCAATTCAGCATGTCTACTGATTTTGGTTAATGCATGTCTCTCATGTCCCTTAGTCCAGTACATGACCAACATGTAATCCTGAACCCTTTTGGTTGAAAACTGTTTGATTGTTTAAAACCTTGAAGTGCTTCTCTTTGATGTCTGTGTGTGTGTAATTGTGTTCTCACATAGGAGTTACTTGTCCCCATGTCCCTTGCCCCTGTTTGTGTTTGTATTCCCTGAACACTGTGTGATACTCTAATCAAATATTGTTTCACTCACCTTCCTCTCATACTCTTCTATTGTTTTCTTTCAAAACTGGTTCTATATGGATCATCTTTCAACTATTTTTAGCTCAATTTCTTTAAACCCTATCACAATCTCACTATTCCTAGAATTTAGGTTCTACCCCCTTCGTGTAACCATTGCTTTGGGAACCTTGAGCACCCACTGAATTTTGATGCATAAGGCTGGTAATTCCACACTTGCACTTGTTCATATGTTGATTTGATTGGGTGCCTGGTATTGGCCAAGGGCCACTAATGGGACCTCAGGGAGCTTTGCCACACCCAAATCTTGGTAAAAGGCTATGAAATTCGAAAGAAGCGAGGTTGGAGATTTTGGGCCTGGTTGAAGGCTCCCTATAGAATAACTTATTTTTTTTTCACTACTATAATTTAATTATCTTGGTTTCTAATAATTTGTAACGAATGATTGGGGTTTTTAGTGAAATGGGGGGATTATGCATGCTTAGTTTAAGGGGTACAGGTAGAAAACATGCTTGTAGGGCTTTATTTATTTGTGCAATAGACATCCTACATAGGACATGCATCTCACACGATTAGAAATCCTATTTTTGGCTCTTTTACTTTCAGTTTATTATTATGCTCACTTCGTAATCATAATTAGTTAATAACCAACGAACTACTGTTATAAAGAATGCTACTGCATTTAGATACCATGTTTTAGGACCCTTATGTGCATTAGACATCATGTTACCTAGGATTTTCGTTTGAGTTGCAATTACTTGAACGCCTCACTATTTTATTTAACAACAAAAGTCTGATTAATTGTGTCTTCTTCGACTCAAAAACATCATACGAACTTGCTCGAGTGATCAAACCGCCAAAATAACATCAAAATCAATGAATTGAGCCTTAAATCCAAGAAATCTTTCAAATTTCATAAACTTCCAAATTTTTTTCCAATTTAAGGCCGAAACACGGCCAATGACATCCGTTTTCAACCAAACTTTACAGGAAGCGCTTAAACCACATACATGACATGTACTGGGTGTCGGAACCAAAATATGAGCCCGTTACCAGTACTTTTTGATCAAATTTCATTTTCATTTTCCTTAAACATTTTTAGAAAATAATTTCACAGAAAAATTCATTTCTCGGGCCTGGGACCTTGGAATTCAATTCCGGGCATACGCCCAAGTCCCATATTTTTCTACGGACCTTCCGATACCATCAAATCATGGGTCTAGGTCCGTTTACGAAAAATGTTGACCAAAGTCAACTTTAATCATATTAATATCAAAATTCTTCAAATTTTTCACATAATTCATATATTTCAACATAAAAACTTTCCGGCTGCGCGCCCAGACTGCGCATTCAAATTGTGGTAACTAAAAGGGTCGTCACAATGACCACCAGCCTGCCCTGGCATTCCCTAACTCCCCTCTATTGCACTTACACTTACTCCTAGATTCTAAGTTTTGCCCCCTCCTATAAGCCTTGCCTTGGGACCTTGAGTTCCCTTTAAACTTCGACATTTGAGGGCTGGCCCTTCCATACTACACTATAATCTATTCTGCAATGATATTTGGGGTGTAAGCACTACCTGGAACTCTTGAAGTTCCTTGGAAATTTTGACACATCCCAAATAAGAGAAAGGCTTTGAAAATCTGATCCTGGAAGTTGGTTTATCTCATATTATTAGACTTTGAATCTGGATTAGGCTAATTATATGTAAATGTAATCACTGATGTTTTTTTTATTTCTTTTGATTCATTTGGTCTGTAATAAGCGGTGTAATAACTTTGTAATAACCACTGGGGTATAGTGAAAAGAGACGGGGTTGAATGTATGCCAAAAAAGGTAGATACCATGTCTATAGGATACTTATTCTTTCAAATTCTGCATTTCACATAGAAATCATGTTCATGGGACTATTACTTTCAAACCCTGCATTTTTATATAGATTCCATGTCTATAGGATATTTACCCCTTTCAAATTCTGCATTTCACATAGAAATCATGTTCATAGGACTATTACTTTCAAACTCTGCATTTTCACGTAGATACCATGACTATAGGGAAATATTGTCTCTGAAATACTGCATCTTCATATAGTTAACTACTGAAATTCTGCACCTCATATAGACATCATGTTCGTAGGCTTCTTTTGCAATTTCACACAAATACCATGTTCATAGGATTTTCCACCTTTTCGTATAGATGCCACGTGTCTAAAAGTCTGCGTATCATGTAGGTAATATGTCTATAGGACTTCTACATTTTTACATATGTATCAGTCATTAGGAAAACTTACCTAAATCGTCCACTCGCTCCTAAGTCTAAAATCAGTAGCAATTTTGTTTAACACTCGCAGAACCTGTAACCTTGTAACTAACTGTACTTTTTCTGCAATTAGTTTACTCCTTTATCTCTAAACAAATAGATATCATGCCTATAGGTTCCGTTTAACACATAGGCAAATGATTAAGCAATTAATCATTTATATCAGTCTTCGACAACTATATCTAAGCAAGGCTAATTTGGACTCCCTATCTGGGAAATATGTGGTAAATCAACCTATCCTGCACCTTAATTTAATTCAGACCAACCCAGTATATATAAGACATGCTAAACTATATGCTTTTCTTTGTTTTAATGAGGCCTATTTGAGCCATTTGCTTACTTGCTCTCCCAAATCTGCTGTATATGTTTTGAATGTCGCCTTAGAATTTTATCCTTTGAAACTCTCAAAATCCCCCAACTTCCTTCCTTTTAGGATTAGTGTTCCTATATGCCTCTGGGACTGATAGGATTGGGACGGGTAATAGCATGCAATAAGTAACAATACCATTCCGCGCTTAATACCTAAACGGGGTGGGAAGGGTAGACATGGAGATGATGATCACACGATAACACCATACGTACGATTGGGCTACCGGTGTTGTGTGGATGAACCATGCGTTTTACAAGACTAGGACCCCTTTTTTCATGTAACTTTGTTATTATAAATAAAATTATGTCTTTGCTTCCGCTACCCACTAAACTCCCTCTTTAATTTTACTGCATTATTCCTTTTCTTCTAAAATTTTCTGTTTATTCATGTCTCGATTAATTTTCTGCACTTAGACCCTCCCTCAAAAAATGAATTGTGGAACCATCTAGACTTTAATTCCAACATGCTTGAAACCCTTATGTGTGAAATTATTGGTATACTTATTTGCAGTAAAGTCACAATATAGCATGGTCGGGGAACCACACTAGTGGATCTTGAGGGGTGCCTAACACATTCCCCTCGAGATAATTTCTAGCTCTTACCCGAACTATGGTTTTCAAACTCAAAACTCTTAGTGTCCTAATGCACTTAATTATTAGGTGGAGACTCTTCAATTCCATAAACCCAATTCCCAAACGGGAATAGAGTTGTCTTCCCAAATGTCGTAAATCCGATTTTGCGAGAAAAAGGGGGCGTCGATAGCATGGCGACTCTGCTAGGGATTTCTTTAGGCTTTTACCACTTCATGTTATATGCGACTTTATTGTTCTTTTTTATCTTTTATTGTTTTATTTAATGTTTTTATTCGAAACTAACTTGGATTTTTGTTTCTTTTTCTCTAGTGCTTTCATTTATTACTTTCCTTCAATGCCGTTATAATCTTCAAGTAATTATTGTAATCATTATGAACATGAAAATATGTGGAAATTTGTTTCATTCTTGTAATTGCATCTTCAACATCATATTCCACCCATGCCAAACAAATAACATAGCAACGCTTGATAAGTTGTTGCGCTCTTCCGATATTATTACCCCCTAAATTTGGCAAAGGCGTATTTGCGGTAAAACCAATCGATCAGCGGTACAGTTGAAGGTTCCATGCCTTTCCCTCTTGAGTTGTCCGCTTAAGGGTAACAGTCTAGCACCCCATAGAAACTTATTCTATTTAGCTGTACATGCATCACTGTCAAACCTAGTCAAGTTTGTTATATTGTCCACATAATGACTCTTTAAGATAGCCTTTTCCAAAGTCCACTGGGTTTCCTTGGAACCCAAACGGACAACACTATATTATGTGCATTTATTTGGAGAACTGAATGTTGTTCATGCTAATTATTAGTTTAAATAGTTGAGTCCGGTGGGGTAAGGGACTAACACTTTGTTTTGCAAAAAATGAGGCATGAAATCCCCAGATTCGGAATGGTAACGAACATTCACCCAAGGTTGATAAGCTGGTGGGAAACCTTAATTACAGTGACCGGACTCTTGTCCGCAGAGAATTGCCAAAAGGCTGAGGGAAATGAAGGAGGACATTTGGCTAGGGCTTATATACTGCTGGGGCTGCGTGAACTAGTAAATATGTTCGATGAAACTAAAGATGCCGAGTCTGGGGAAGGTCCTTCTGGGACCAAGTAGTTAGGATTCTTTTCTTTTCGCTTTAAGATGTAATAAGGCCAATGGCCATTAATGACGTTTTAATTTACGCAATTTTAGTGTCGTTTTGGGATTCATCTTATTTTTATCAATAAAATGAGGCATTTAGCATTATAATTTCTCTAAATCAACTTGTCGCTAGGCTCACCTCGGGCACAACGAGGCACCCAACTTAGGACACGAGTTATATTCTTATACTATGTGTTTAAATATTGTAATATTTTTTCTCGGAATCCGTACTAACTTGTTACCTTTTTATTTTTACTTTTATTTTTATTCCCCTCCCCAAAAGGTTAGTTCGTGCACTCTGTCATCATCATCCTACTCCACAAGATCTAAGGGCCCTCCTCCTCCTCCTCCAAGTCCTATCAAAAACAAGAGCAAAGAAAAAATGGAAGATTTGAACAATGTCAGAAAAGAGAACTCAGTTGAAAAGGTAGAGGTTCCTCAGGGTATTCAGGTGTCCAAAGAAAGTGTCGCCCAGCTCGAACAGAAGTTACTGAAATTTCAAGAAGAACTAGACCAAGTTTGGAACTTGGCAAGCTTGTCATTTTCCGTCACTACTCCATACGTTAACTTTCCCAATACTCAAAGCCCCATACCTCCACAGAACATCCTGAAGCCGCTGAAACAACCCACTACTCATCAAAATTGTAACACATGTCATAACAACACTCCACTGCTCATCCCTGAACCACCAAATAATCATCCCCACCACACTCCTATCTATGTGGAAACCCTACCACAATACACTCAGTCCATTACAAACACACTAGAGTTTGATGACAAAGACTCTCTCATCAAGAACCTGGCTGCCGAGCTCAAGAAACTGACTAGCCGAGTCCAAGGTGTTGAAGGAAACAAAGGTATTAAAGGACTGAATTATGAGGATCTTTGTATTCAGCCAGACATCAAAATTCCTGAGGCGTACAAACCTCCTAAGTTCGAGATGTTTGACGGCTCATGGGATCCTAGAGTCCACTTAAGGACATACTGTGATAATCTAGTCGGCGAGAGATGAAAAGATTCTCATGAAGCTCTTCATGAGAAGTTTGAAAGGTGATGCGCTATTTTATTACATTAGCCAGGATCCCAAGAAGTGGACAAGCTGGGTAGGAATGACGTCCTATTTCATGGACAGATTCAGATTCAATACAGAAAATGTGCCAGATGTCTTCTACATCCAGAATATGAAAAAGAAACCTACTAAGACATTCCACGAGTATGCTACTCGATGGAGATCCAAGGCTGCTAAGGTCAGGTTGGCCTTAGAAGAAGAACAAATGAACAGATTTTTCGTCCGAGCTCAGGATCTACAGTATTATGAGAGGCTAATGCTGATAGAGGGACAAAAATTCTCTGACATCATCAAGCTAGGAGAAAGTATTGAGGAAGGCATTAAAAGAGGTATGGTCACTAATTTCGAGGCATTGCAGGCTACCAACAAAGCCCTACAATCAGGTGGCACGTCCAAGAAAAGGATGTGAGTGCTGTCATGGTCGCACAGAGAACCAAGTCCATAGTAAAATACCAAGATTACCCAGTACCCCCTCTCACATACCAGTCTATCCCCAATTACCAAGAACTTTCGCCCTCTTACCAAATTCCATCACCTGCTTACCAATCATCTCCATCCCCCATATATCAACCTACCTCACCAAGATATTCCCAACATGCACCTGTCTACCAAGCCTATAATGCTCCCTACCAATCACCTCCCGCCCGCCAAAACTTCCCCAGGCCACGCCCTAACTTCGACCGTAGACCTCCCAAGCAATACACCGCCATCGCCAAGACAACCAACCAACTATATGAAAGACTCAAAACAGTCAGTTATGTCACCCCAATCCTTTCCATAACTCGAGAAAACCCTTCCCAATGGGTCAATCCAAACAAAACATGTGTGTACCATTCTGGCATGAAAGGGCATACCATTGATGAGTGCCGATCTCTAAAGATAAAATCCAAGCTCTAATTGACAACAAAATCATCGTGTCCAAGGAGCCTGCTCCTAACATTCGAAACAATCACTTGCATGATCATAAGGGTAGTGGTGTACATATGATCGAAGTAGCAAATGATTGGGACCCCAAAGGGTCAATTGGATTGATTGCCAAAGGTGATGAGCCCAAGAAACCAACAGTCACACTAAATCCAATTGTATTCCAAATTCAGCTCTCTAGGGATGCTGAAGGAAACATGTTTGTGTCTCTCGAGTTTGAAACATCGTCATCCGCAAGGACCACATAGCCAATTGAGGTGGAGTTTGGGTCTCCAAAGGTACCATTTGAAGTTGATGGGTTGCCTCACAAGATGATATTGCCCATTCCTGTAGCAATGTCAGCCGTATCGCCATTCCATACACAGGCCATTCCTTGGGATTACACCGCCTGGGCAATAAGGAAGGGAAAAGCTGGGTCTGGAGAAGCAATTGCAGCGTGGGGTATGACCAGGACTGGAAGAATTTATACTCCACAGCACTTAGTTGAATCAAGTAAGCAGGCCTCTGGACGGCCTATTGAAACTGGGCCTGATGATATTTGGCAAAAGATACAGGTAAAAGAATACTCAGTTGTAGACCAATTAAATAAAACACCGGCGCAAATCTTCATTCTAGCTCTGCTGCAAAGCTCCGAGACACATAAGAATGCCCTGATGAAGATACTGAGTGAGGAGTACATACCCGGCAATATAACTGGAGGAGAGATGTCGAACATGGTCGGGCAGATATTGGAGAGTCATAAAATCACTTTCCACGAGGATGAGTTGCCCTCTAAAGATTTAGGCCACAATAAGGCATTGCACATCACTGTGCAATGCGAAGAATATTTCATTACCAGGACTTTGATCGATGGAGGGTCTAGCCTCAACATCTATCCATTAGTAACCCTTAAAATATTAGGGAAAAGTCTGCATGTAATCAAGGATGGGGCTATCAACGTTAAAGCTTTCGATGGTTCCCAAAGGTCCTCTATTGGGGAGATCAGTTTATGTCTGCAAATGGGACTGACTTGGTTCGATGTTGATTTTCAAGTGATAGACATCCCAGCATCATACAACTTACTACTGGGACGACCTTGGATCCACGCTGCTGGAGTTATAGCATCAACCCTGCACCAGGCAGTGAAGTTCGAGTGGAATCACCAAGAGGTGATTATTCATGGTGACGGGAGTAACCCCATATACAGTCGCCAAACCAACCCAGCAATTGAAGGAAAAAGGAAACTAGGAGGAGAAACCTACCACCAAATTGAGTTTAGTCAACATTGTGGACAAAGATAAGTGGTGGGATAACAAGATAGAAAGTATCCTGAATTCGAGCGGGTATGAACCTAGAAAATGGCTCGGCAAGAACCTCCAGGGAATCACCAAGCCTATCAAACTGAAGAAGCATGGCACCACCTTCGGGTTAGGGTATGGATATACTTGGCAAGAATTCAGGAACTGATCGCCACCATGGTGCGGCCCTTACTATCTGCTGGAGCACCCGATACCCCGCCTGGAGCAGACTTTCCAGCCAGCATACATATTATATGGGTCAGAGGAAGAAGAAACATTGGCGGCGATGAAAAATCTATTCTTGGAAGAAGACAATATGGATTGTCATATCATTTTTTAGGAGGAAGGGGAGGAAGGCCCTTCCATACAAGCTGTGAGTCGAGAAGCGCGTCTCAACAATTGGTCCGTCAGAACCACCAAGGCCCGGAAAGCTTCGGGGTAGCAAGGCTGAACAAAGCACTATGCATTATCTTTTACTTTTTTGCTAGTTGATTTCCTTTATGTATTATCTTTAAATTTTGAAAAGAGCTATGATTTTCAAAACAATTTTGGGATTTATCAAAGTATTTCAATTTCTCATAAATCTCGCTCTTATTATTTTCTCTATCATTTACTTTATTTACACAACATTACTATTACTTATATTGATGAACCGACGAATGTGACATGCGATGAGATAACGCAACAAACGGATATAGACTCAGAAGAGGACAAAATACCAGAAGAGGTCGTTAAAGAGGTTGAGGACTTTGAGAATAGGCGTAAGTCTAACTTAGACAAACTAAGGTAGTCAACTTGGGGGATACAGAGAATGTCAAGGAAACGCAAATCAGTGTTCACTTGTCACCGTCAGAAAAGGAAGAATACAAGGAATTCTTAAAAGAATATGAGGACATATTTGCCTGGTCATATGATGATATGATTGGTCTTAGTACATCTATTTTAGCTCATAACTGCCAACAGATCCAACATGTCCGCCGGCAAAACAGAAGTTGTAATGACCCGACCGGTCATTTTGAGTACTAGCACTCCGTTCAGCAGTTAGAGGCCATGAACAGCTTCATTTCAGGTATTATGACTTGTACGCATGGTCAGAATTTAATTTCGGGAAGTTTGGGGTTGATTTGGGAAGAGAATTCTTATTTCGGAAGCTTAAAGTTAAAAGAATGAACTAGGATTGGAATTTTGAGTAAACGACCTCAAAATCGGGATCTGAAGGTTCCAGTAGGTTCTTATGATGATTTTGGACTTGGGCGTATGCCCGGAGTGGGTTTTGGATAACCCTGGAGCGTTTTGACGCCTATTATGGAAGTTAGTATTTTAGAAGAAATTTCATAAGTTTGGTTTGAAGTGCATTTCGGTGTTATCAAAGTCTGTTTGGAATTTTGAGACTGTGAATAAGCTCCGTATAGTGATTCTGGATTTGGGGGCGCGATCGGAAATGAATTCGGAAGTCCATAGACCATTTTGAAGCCATTTGGCTAAAGATAGAAAGTTGAAAGTTTTTTTTGGAGAGATTAACTGGGGGGTTGACTTTTTGATATCGGGGTCAGAATTAAATTCTAGAAGTTGGAGTAGTTTCGTAATGTCAAATATGACTTGTGTGCAAAATTTGAAGTCAATCGGACGTGATTTGATAGGTTTAAACATCGAAAGTAGAAGTCGGAAAGTTCAAAGTTCATAAAGTTTAGATTGGAGGTCGATCGATGATTTTAGCATTGTTTGATGTGATTTGAGTCCTAGAGCAGGTCCGTAATGTGTTTTGGGTTTGGTTGGTATGATTAGTTGAAGTCCCCGGGGCCTCGGGTGGATTCCGGGTGGTTAACGGATCAAAAATTGGATTTTTGGAAGAGCTGAGTTTGCTGGTATCTGGTATTTCCGCTTCTGTGGAAATGGGACCGCAGAAGCGGCTCCGCAGAAGCGAAGAAGAAGCCGCAGAGGCGTAAGGGGCCAGGCCCAAGGAAAATCGCAGAAGCGGTTCCACTTAAGCGGGCCCCAGACCGCAGAAGCGGTCAGCCCCTCAAGCCCAAAACCGCAGAAGAGGTTAGAAAGTTGCAGAAGCAACATCCGCAGAAGCGGAAATTTCCTCGCAGAAGCGAAAATTGCTGAAGGCAGAAGGGTTATTTTAAAGTCGGGATTTGTTCATTTCACTCATTTTTTTCACTTCATTTGGCAATTTTTGGAGGGTTCAAAGGAGGGTCTTCATAAACAATGTTAAGGTAAGTTATTCACACCTATTATAAGCTAAATACATTGATTATGTATGAGATTAAGCATGGAAATTAGTATAAAAATTGAGGTTTTGGTTGAAAATCTAGAAAATTATAATCTTGGATTTTAGCCACGATTTTGAGTATGGAATTAGGAGAAAAATCATATATTTGAGTTCCTAAGGTCATGGGTAACCTTTGTCTTTGAGAAATTTTGGATTCCAAGCACGTGGGCCCGAGGATATTTTGGTCATTTCACTAAACGGAGTTGGGAACTTGCATAATCTGAATTGTTAATAAGTATTGGAGTATATTCTCATTAGTTCATTGTTAATTGTCTAGTTTTGGTGCATTGTGTGTTGGTTCAAGCTTTCGGAAGGATGTTGAAAGCTGATTGCGAGTCTTCAGAGCGAGGTGAGTCTCCTTTCTAATTCTGTGAGGGGAAAATTACCCCATAGGTGAGTTAAATTGATTATGTGCTCCTAGTTGCGGGGGCTACGTGCGCACGAGGTGACGAGAGTCCGTGCGTAGCTACTATTATGCTATTGTTCCGGTAGTTTAGGACCCAAAGGCATGTTATATGTGGAATAAATGTGAAATCATTGGTAGCTCAGATTTCTTAAATCACATTAAATTAATAATTGGATTTTCTAAAAGACTTAAGTTTCGTTTTCTCAAATTAATACAGAGAATTGACCTTTTCTGGATATTTGCTCCACGTTGACTTCCTGACTGTTTATCTGTCTGTGTGTGTTTATTTTGGAACGGGCTGAATGCCTCGACAGATTAATAGATGCATCTATAGGTGCGCCGTCGACCCTCGGCAAGTGCACATTTATTTCTGTTAGATCGGGTCGTCGCCTCGGTATGATTTGCGCATGCCTGTGTTGCTGCCTGAACTTAATTAAGTTATTATTGCCCTTTTGTGGCTTAAATAAAAATGGGATTATGTTTTAAAGAGGAATTTGGGAAATTTCCTATGAAGGAATTGCGTATTTACTTGTTCCCTCTATTTGGATAAAAAATCATGTTAGAAAATAAATCCACTGTTGATATGTATATTGAGAACAAATAACTGTTGGACCATTAGAGTGTGTCAAAGTTGACCATCTCGTCTCCTCCCCTTCGGGATTAGGCGGGGCACTCATACACATTGGTTATGTACTCATACTACACTTCTGTGCATTTTTGTTGCACGGGTACATGATACTTTAGCGGCCTACTGGGCGCAGCATCACGGACGATTCAGGGACTAGGTGAGTTGCAGTATTCAAGGCGGCCCGCAGCTGATAAAGTCCCTTCTAGTAACTGTATTCCTTTCTTGTCCATTGTATTTCGGACGGATGTTGTGTTGTATTTTATGTCTTTATCAGTAGTTGCTCATGCACTTGTGACACTGGGTTTCTGGGATGGTTTCAGTAAATCTTTGTACCAATTGGTATTATTAAAGTTTGAATTCAAGAAATGATCTTATTTTTATGTGAAATAGAAGGAAAAACCTTAGATTTTCATAAGTATTAAAAGAGGGAATTAATTGGTAATCTAAGTGGCTGGCCTGACAGCGGTGTACGGTGCCACCACGACCCTTAGTGGATTTTGGGTCGTGACAGAAGCTCAGAAATTTCAAGCCAGACATGAGTTTGAAAATCAAGGAAGAAGTCACCAAACAAGTCAAAGCCAAGGTCCTCAGGGTAGTGGAGTACCCAACATGGTTAGCCAATATTGTGCCAGTGCCAAAGAAGGACGAGAAGGTCAGAGTCTGTGTTGACTACCGGGACCTCAATCGGGCTAGTCGAAAAGACGACTTTCCCGTGCCAAACATACACATCCTGATTGGCAACTGCGCCAAGAACGAGTTGTAGTCATTTGTCGATTGTTTTGCTGGATATCGTCAGGTATAGATGGACGAAGAAGACGCAGAAAAATTGCTTTCATCACGCCATGGGGAATGTATTGTTACAAGATCTGCCCTTTGGATTGAAGAATGCTGGGGCCACCTACATGAGGGCCATGACTACTATTTTCCATGACATGATACACAAAGAGATCGAGGTGTATGTAGACGATGTCATCATCAAATCCAAGAAAGCCACTAATCACATGGAAGATCTGCGAAAGTTCTTCAACAGACTAAGAAGGTACAACTTGAAATTGAATCCCGCCAAATGTGCATTCGGGGTTCCAGCCGAAAAACTACTTGGTTTCATTGTAAGTCGCCGAGGAATGGAACTGGATCCGTCAAAGTTTAAAGCCATTCAAGAATTTCCATCGCCAAAGAATAAGAAAGAGGTTATGAGTTTTTTGGGGAAACTCAACTACATTAGCCGATTCATAGCCCAATCCACTGTCATTTGTGAACCAATCTTTAAGATGTTAAAGAAGGACGTCGCCACTAAATGGACTGATGATTGTCAGAAAGACTTCGACAGAATCAAGGAATACCTATCAACGCCGCCAGTCCTGGTTCCGCCCAAACCGGGTAGACCGCTATTGCTCTACCTTGCAGTACTGGATGGATTATTCGGTTGTGTTTTGGGACAACATGATGAAACAGGGAGAAAAGAGCAAGACATCTACTAGCTTAGCAAGAAGTTCACCCCATACGAGGCCCGGTATTCCCTACTAGAACGCACCTGTTGTGCTCTGACTTGGGTAGCTCAGAAGCTAAGGCATTATTTCTGTGCATATACCACTTATCTTATATCAAGGATGGATTTGCTAAAGTACATATTTCAGAAACCCGTGCCCATGGGCAAGCTAGCAAAATGACAAATCCTGCCGAGTGAATTTTATATTGTCTACGTAACCCAGAAATCGATCAAAGGACAAGCACTAGTCGATCATCTTGCCGAAAATCCTATGGGTGGAGAATATGAGGCTCTAAAGACATATTTTCCATATGAGGAGGTCTCTTTTATAGGAGAAGACATTACAGAATCCTATGATGGCTGGAGAATGTTCTTCGACGGAGCATCAAACTTTAAAGGAGTTGGCATAGGAGCAGTTCTAGTATCAGAAACAGGTCAACATTATCCGGGTCCGCCAAACTTAGGTTCCTATGCACCAACAACATAGCCAAGTACGAAGCCTACATCTTGGGGCTCAAGCTGGCCATTGACATGAACGTTCAGGAGTTACTAGTGATCGGGGATTCCGACTTGCTCATACATTTAGTTCGAGAAGAGTAGGCAACCAAGAACTCCAAGATACTCTCATACTTGCATCATGTATAGGAGTTAAGGAAGAGGTTTACAAAGATAGAATTCTGGCATGTCTCCAGAGTCCAGAATGAGTTCGCCGATGCATTGGCCACTCTATCATCGATGATTCAACATCCAGATAATAACTTCATTGATCCTATCCCGGTAAAAATCCAGTATCAACCCGCTTACTATGCTTATGTCGAGGAAGAAGCAGATGGAAAACCATGGTTTCACGACATTAAGAAGTATCTGTCAACAGGAAAGTATCCAGAACTTGCAAACACTACTCAAAAGCGCACACTGCGGAGGTTATCCAATCACTTCTTTCACAACGGAGGAATCTTGTATAGGAGGACTCCCAATTTAGGATTACTAAGGTGTGTCGAAGCAAAGGAAGCATCCAGATTATTGGAGGAGGTTCATGCAAGGACCTGTGGCCCGCACATGAATGGTTTTGTCTTAGCCAAGAAAATACTGGTTATTTCTGCATGACTATGGAAACGGACTGCATCCAGTATGTCCGAAGATGCCATCACTGTCGGATTCATGTATACATGATAAAGGTGCCTCCTAACAAGCTCAATGTAACAAGCTCACCATGGTCGTTCGCCGCTTGGGGAATGGATGTGATCAGACCTATCGAGCCTGCCGCATCAAACGGGCACATGTTCATTCTAGTGGCAATTGATTATTTCACCAAATGGGTTAAAGCAACATCATATAAGGTGGTAACCAAGAAGGTTGTGGCAGACTTTGTCTGCGACCGTATCATTTGCCGATTCGGCATCCCAGAGTCAATCGTCACTGATAATGATTCCAATCTCAATAGTGATCTAATGAAAATAATGTGCGATACGTTCAAGATCAAGAACAAGAATTCTACAGCCTACAGACCTCAAATGAATGGAGTCGTACAAGCTGCCAATAAGATGATAGAGAAACATAAACAGTGGCATGAAAAGATATCATTTGCTTTATTAGGGTACTGTGCCATAGTCCGCATATCAATTGGGGTGACTCCTTATATACTGGTTTACGGTACTGAGGCAGTCATCCCAACTGAAGTAGAGATTCCTTCCCTGAGAATTATGCATGAAGTAGAAATTGAGGATGCAGAATGGGTAAAGAGTTGCTACTAGTAGTTAGCCCTCATAAATGGAAAAAGAATGAATGCAGTTTGTCATGGTCAAATTTATCAGAACAGGATGTCCAGAGCCTTCAACAAAAGGGTCAGACAGAGATAATTCACGCTAGAATAGCTAGTACTGAAGAAAATTTTTTCGCATCATGGTGAGGCCAAAGGAAAGTTCTCTCCTAATTGGCAAGGCCCGTATATGGTTTACCGAGTCCTAACAGGAGGGTCCCTCATACTCGTAGAGATGGATGGAGAAATTTGGCCAAAGCCAATTAATTTAGATGTAGTCAAACGCTATTGTATGTAATCAATATAATTCCTGTATGATGTAATTTGAACTATGCCTAACCTGATTCTCGTTTAAGAGGGGATACGTAGGCAGCCTTATGGATTCGGTCACAATTCAATAAAATTCTCATTTCCCCCCAATATTGGAAACTGGGGCAGAATTTTGAGGAGGACCCTCAAAATTCCGAAATTGACTTTCAGCCATTCATCACATGCAGCCGTCAGAAACACCAGCCCAGGAAACTGGGGCAGAATTTTGAGGAGAACCCTCAAAATTCCGAAGTTGACTTTTAGCCATTCATCGCACGCAACCGTCAGAAACACCGGCCCAGTAAACTGGGGCAGAATTTTGAGGACCCTCAAAATTTCGAAGCAAAATAGGTCGCAATATCTTGGACCGCGTCGCAGTCGTCGGTTCATCTAAAAGAAAATCAGTTTTTATATTTTTTTTTTATGTGTACATCATATTTTTAAAAGTTATGCATGGCAACTATCAGAATTGCTTTGTTCAGCAATGTTGCCAGTGAAAGTAAGAGCCGAGTAGGACGAGTGCAGTCCACAGGAAGACGAACTAACCTTCCCCCTTGACAAAACTCATAATCTTTCTTTGAATGCAGGCACCCCAAAACATAGAGCCATCATATCCGGTTACATACTCCTATTTTGCAGGAGTACAACTCTCAGAATCATCGCTCACTTACAAGTGCTATCCGCACATGGCCTCCAGTAGCCACAAGGACAACTAACTATAGCTATCAGAAATCACCTCTCAGCTAAAAGATTTCGTTACTCTTCACCTTTATTTATTGCATTGTGTCACACCTCCTTTTTTCTTACTACACCCATAAAAGGGCATAATATAAGGGAGTTTTTCCAATTAAAGGACAATCGAGAAGGAATTTATTATTAGAAGAATCAAAGTCGTCACTTGGGAGATTTATGGTGTCCCAAGTCACCGGTTGAATCCCGAATCGAGGAAAGGGTTGACTCTGTTTAACAGTCCGTGAACCAGAAACCCGAGTAAGGAGTTCTGTTAACCCGGGAGAAGGTGTTAGGAATTCCCGGGTTCCGTGGTTCTAGCATGGTTGCTCAACTGTCATATTCGGCTTAATTATCTGATTTTAAACAATTATAAAACTTATGTGTAATTTGAACTCTTGTCCGCTTTTATTTAATTATTTTTTTAAAAAAGATTGCAATGCTATTTAAAATATATTTTGGGCCACGTCACATAAATGCACCCGTAGACCATAACACATTTTATCTAACGTTGAAATTTGGATTTGGGTCATATAAATGTACACCCGAATTTAGGAAGGTAATATTATTAAATGAAGCGCCTAAAGTGACTAATGCATTATTAACTTTGTGGGAGACCACAAAAATTCGCTAAACGGTACATCCCGATTTCTAAATATTTAATGTGAGTATTTAAAGAGGGCCGCGCAATTTATGAGTTTTTTTTTACGCGGCATACCTTGATTTATTTTAATGGCCATCCTAAAGTGAACTATTATTCCCTATTAAGGATTGTCTCTAAAACAACTTAATTAATTAACAACTACAAATTAATTATTATTAAAAAAAAATTTAAAGATTCGGGCCTCAAGATCATGTCCAAATTTAAACAAGGGGACCTCCATTCGAAAATTTCTTTACTTCAAATTTGTTACCTACCTTGAAAGGCCCAAAACTTGTATTACAAATTTAAAACAATGGATTCAATAAGGTCTTCAGCACATTGGGCTTAAGAAATGGCCCAAAAAGAATGAAAATCCATTCAGCCTCATACAAGGCTTCCCAACATTGGGCCTCAGCTTGGTTTCAAACCACTGAATTTATTTCCAAACTAGGCTTAATAATTTTTGTAACAAAACGAATAATTTAGATCCATTCAAATAAACAACTGCTAATTTTAAATTCAAATTTCACATTCAGATCATGTTTAAGCTAACGAATTAATACAAGCATTTATAGAATTCAATGATTTAATTAAAGTGATTAACGTTTATACTAAGGCATCAAACTCAAAAACTTAATATTCTGAAATGTTGGTCCTCTGATTGCAAAACAAAACTGCTGAAATTAAAAAAAGAAATTGAGGCATAGAGTCCTTTGCATATTTGTTAGACCTACTAATAATAATTCTTAATAATAGTTAACCTACTAACACTACTAACATTTGTCATGACAACTAGCCTTGAAGCAATGACATGATACTAACACTACCAACATTTAACCTGACAACCAGCCTTAAAGCAATAAATTTAAACTAACATTACTAGGCAGAATACTCATAATATGCTAAAAACAGTCCAAATAGTCTAGTTACAATCAGTCCAAACAGTCCTATTATTTACAAATGCTGAAAATAGAACAGGGAAATTTCCAAGGGTAAATCAAATAGCATTTCATCATTTATCTTTTGGTTCAGTCATACATTGATTCGTCACAGATCATCTGAGACCAAAGGAGTCCCTGGAATTTGAAAAACAACACAGAAAAATGGAAGATCAGCAATAAAGCAGCAACAGGAAAGTGTTCAGCAGCAAAATAGCCCAGAAATGATCACTTTAAGACAGGTTTGAATCCACAACAGTAGCACATAAAGCTCAAGATCAAAATACAACCAGAACCTGAATCCAAACCCTTGAATGC
>MU750002.1:0-11715 GCA_026770625.1 Nicotiana glauca | reverse complement strand
GGCATGATGTGGCTTAGTTAAAGCTATTGAACCAATAATTCTAATGGGCTGCACGCATAAGGGATCGAGCGATCCACCAGAAAAAGATTAAGAACCAAAGAATTGTGACCCATTACCAAGACTTTATTAATCCATCCTTGTTCAAGGAAAAAGATAGAAAATACTCAAACTTCTGCTCACATTCATTAATATGCAACTCGAAATCTAAATGGCAAAGAACTAACAACAAACGTACTTCCACATCTATCAACAGTAACAAATCGAAATGCATCAGCTTTTGGTCATGATACTACTATAAAATTTTCCATTAAAATACATCTAAAACAACATGAAATCCCCACAAATCCAACAAAAATCCAATAGGAAGGAATTAATCTGCAAACTTACTTCCTAGACGTAATGGGTATCCAAATTATCCAGATTTCCCATTATCAAATACACCTATAACTGAATGAACATCATGCCAATCGCCACAAAATTTAAACAACAAGTTAAAATGGGAAATAGATAAACCTGAATTGGTTTCCAATGTAATTGAATCTCCAACGGTTACCATTTAATAAGAATTCCAGCGATTGAACTCGAAAAGAAAGCTTCAATACAACAGGAACAGAATCGAACCAGTACCGTGAATCTGCCCGGATTGAACCTCGGACAGTGATTTCGAATCAAGCCCAAAAATCTAACTCAAAAGCTTTCAATCGACAAAAAATCAGCAACTAGGATGAACAAGAGTGGCGCGCTACAATTGAAATTCGAAACAACACTCGAACTGGGACGAAATCAACGGACCGGACCTCAAACGATCTTGATCATCTCGAAAGATCCAATTGCACCTCAATCGAAGACCAGCGATGACCTCGAGCAGACTTCGTAGTAATTAATGGAACCAATCACTGAAACTCAATCGAAAAAATGGAGAACCATCGGAAAATAAACTAAACGAGCTCTTGATTATCAGATTTCACCGGTGGTTATGAGGTTGGAGAAAAGGAAGATGAACGATCGGGTGTTGTGTTTTGTTGCATAGCAATGACTGATGAAGAAGAATAAGAAGCAGGGGTGATGGATTTTGATGATGAAGAAGATGAGGATGTGATGGGTGATCCTTGTTTGCACTGTAGCAGCGGATTCAAGAGGGGTGAAGGTTTAGGTTTTCTTTCTTTGTTATATTGTGTAATAGTGGAATGGGTCGGGTCATGGAGCGGGTAGGGTGTTTGGTTTGGGTTTGGGTGAATTGAATTGGAATTGGTCCAAATCCGATTTTCCTCTTCTTATTTTCTTTTTCTTTTCAATTTTCTTTCCTAATCAAAATAAAATACAAACCTAGATTTAACCTTGACCAAAATATTCTAAAAATATTAATTAACTCTAAGTATTAATTATCACAAATAATTAAACTCTAAGTATTAATTATCACAAATAATTAAATATCAAATTAAAAGAAAATCACACAATTTTGACATTAAACACTAAAATACGAAGTACATTATTTTTTTGTGATTTTTTATTTTTGTAAAATAATTAATTTACTACTTAAATCAAGAATTGTAAAATTAAATCCTAAATGCAATTGCAACATATTTTTGTATTTTTTTTATTAATTTAACAAATAAACATGCACACACAAATGCAAACAATAACTGAAAATATCATTAAAATTGACAAAATCGCACGTCAAGGAAAAATTATTTTATTTTGAATTTTTGGGAGTAATTCTTGTGAGTCAAAAATCACGTGCTCACAGCTACCCCTCTTTGCCCGTAAACACGAAGAGTTTTCGTGCAAAGACAAAGTGAGCGGATACGAGCGATTTTTGACCGTTTGAATACTCCGTGTGAAGCATTTTTTGAAATATTTGATTGAACCTTTGCTTCAAAGGTTTCCTACACATCCTTGGCTAAAAAGAAATCAGGTCAACATAGTTCAAGAAGTTTTGGTAGCTGGGACTATCATGAAGTTGCGATCTACTGTTGCTGCTGCTACTGTTACTGCTTGCTGACCTCCTTATTACACCATGAAAAATAAAGAAGCTAGGCTAAGCTTTGGCCTATGAATTACAAAGACTTATTCTCAAACTTGTTCCGCGACCGGTTTTGCCTTGTCGCCTTGTGTTTCCCTACAACAATTCTTTTGTTGCTGTCTTGCGCCGACTTCTTGACTTGAACTATATTTCTCTGCTCTCCAGGCGAGTACTTTATTGTTCATCCTTTGAACGTCTTCTCTTGATTATCTTCGTCTTCCTCTGTTCTCCAGGCGGGCTCCTGACTTCAAAACTTGAATGTATTCCTCTGTTCTCCAAGCGGGCTCCTGACTTCTAAAATTTAAAAGGTACACCTCTGTTCTCCAAGCGGGCTCCTGACTTCTGAAACTTAAAAGGTATTCCTCTATTCTCCAGGCAGGCTCCTAACTTCAAAACTTGAAAGGTGTGCCTCTGTTCTCCAGGCGGGCTCCTGAATTCTGAAATTTAAAAGGTTCGCCTCTGTTCTCCAGGCGGGCTCCTGACTTCAAAACTTGAAAGGTATGCCTCTGTTCTCCATTCGGGCTCCTGACTTCAAAACATGAAAGGTGTGCCTTTGTTCTCCATGTGGGCTCCTGACTTCTAAAATTTGAAATGTATGCCTCCGTTCTCCAGGCCAGCTCCTGGCTTCAAAACTTGAAAGGTACGCCTCTGTTCTCCAGGCGGGCTCCTGACTTCAAAACTTAAAAAGTACGCCTCTGTTCTCGCTCCTGACTTCTGAAATTTAAAAGGTACACCTCTGTTCTCCAGGCGGGCTCCTGACTTCTGAAACTTAAAAGGTATTCCTCTGTTCTCCAGGCGGTTTTCTGACGTCTGAAATTTAAAAGGTACACCTCTGTACTCCAGGCGGGCTCCTGACTTCTGAAACTTAAAAGGAATTCCTCTGTTCTCCAGGCGAGCTCCTGACTTTAAAACTTGAAAGGAGTGCCTCTGTTCTCCAGGCGGGCTCCTGACTTCTGAAATTTAAAAGGTACACCTTTGTTCTCCAGGCGGGCTCCTGACTTCAAAATTTGAAAGGTACGCCTCTGTTCTCCTGGCGGGCTTCTGACTTCAAAACTTGAAAGGTGTGCCTCTATTCTCTAGGTGGGCTCCTGACTTCTAAAATTTGAAATGTGTGCCTCCGTTCTCCAGGCGGGATCCTGACTTCAAAAATTGAAAAGTTTGCCTCCGTTCACCATGCGGGCTCCTGACTTCAAAACTTAAAAGGTACATCTCTGTTCTCCAGGTGGGCTCCTGACTTCAAAACATAAAAGGTACGTCTCTATTCTCCAGGCGGGCTCCTGACTTTAAAACTTAAAAGGTACACCTCTATTCTCCAGGCGGGCTCCTGACTTCTTTGACTTTAATTGTTCTTCTTACCCTAAAAGTCGTGTTATTTTCCTCATTCTTCAAATGGGTATCTGATTTCAACAAAATAGACACAACGAAAATAAATTTTTTGTGCCCCAGTTTGATAATTGAGTGCATCTATTTGGTGCATGCCCTTCCTTACTGTGGATTTCTCCGAAACAATCAAAATTTTCTGCCCCTGTTTCAATCAAAGAAAAATCTCGTTATTTTAAAATGTGGTGTTGGTTGCGATACTCTTGCTGG
This sequence comes from Nicotiana glauca, assembly GCA_026770625.1. Taxonomy (NCBI): domain Eukaryota; kingdom Viridiplantae; phylum Streptophyta; class Magnoliopsida; order Solanales; family Solanaceae; genus Nicotiana; species Nicotiana glauca. The sequence goes on along the minus strand of MU750002.1, from coordinate 8,102 downwards.
GGATGGTTTTCCCCTCGCTCCTTTCCGTGTTTTGCTTTGTTCGACTGCCTTGAACTTGGTCTAGACTTTCCGATACTCCAACTACTTCCTTATCCATAAACTTTCCAACGGTTGCTTCCCACTTCTAACCTTCTTATCTGAAACTTTCCAACTGTTGCCTTCCCCTTGTTTGATTTTTTATCCGATCCCATATTTTCACGGAACCTCCACCACTTTATCCTTTGATTTATCAATGACGCCTCTTACATCCCATCACCTTCTCTTCGGCCTATCCTAGCCTCACTTTGCTTTGCACCACTTTGGAATCTGGCAGTAAACTCTGAAAATTCTTCTTATTTGTTAAAAGCAAACTATTAATGGAAAATTCTTAGCCAAAAGAAATGAAATATGATGAATTCAAAAGATGAAAAATAAAGAAGAAGATATTCCTTTAGAAGATTGTTTGAGAAAGAAAAAGACTTATCTGAATGGGATAACTGACCACAATGATCATGTTGTGCATTTCGAATTAATCAACCCAGCCTATTCAATCAATCAATTTCCCAATAGTCTTGCTTTGTGACTCAAAGTTTTCCACAAACCAACTCTTTTTGCCGAATCCCCATCTTCGTTCAACTTGATGCCTTAACGGATCTTTTGCCGTCAACCTCACCTTATTTGTTCCTTTCTCAATTCCTAGTCTCCTTATGGTGCCTGTGAAAGTTTTCACCAATAATACTCTCTCATTTTTTTTGGACTTCTCTTAGCTTACATCGCCTTATAGTGCCCTTGCGGGTTTTCACTAATAAGACTCTCTCATTTTTCATTTTTCTTGCTTAAAACCGGAGTATTGCCCCTGGTATGAATTATCTTTACTTGCTTGACTTGGTACCTCTCGAAGACTGATCGGGAGGCCTTTCTTTGGACGTTAATATGGATTCTTAGGTAGGTTTGGAAAGCAAAGGGTATCAAAAAGTTCAAACCAAATCCAACGGGTTAGAATTACAACTTTTGGAACCAACTTTCTCATTACAAACATAACTTCCGCCCCAGTTTCTTGCTTGGGGACCCTTTGATTTTTATTTCCCTATAACCGAGCCGTGAAGCTGCCAACGTATCCTTAAAATGAATTAGGTCAAACATAGTTCATCTGACCTAACTCTTTTTTTTTCATTTTTCTATCATTTTTCTTTGTCTTTTTTTTCCTTTTTTTTTTGCCCCCAACTTCTATTTTTGAGGGCGTGGACCTTTGACAATTCTTTTTTTCTTCCTCTTTTTTTTTTACTTAAACTTTCTAAGAATTGCCCCAGTTTGTACTCTTGGGACATGAATTTTTTTTTTTTTGACTCTTGACTCTAAACTTGATTCCAAAAGAGGGTGGTCAAAGAGAATAACACATACTCAAAGGGGTGACAAAGGGTATAAAGTATTTGGGTAGCAGAAAAAGGGCTTCCCAACCTCGAGAACGCCAAACATATTATTATTTTGCAATCACAACATTGAGGAACATGCATGTCCTCTTGGTGTGTCGTGGTCACAAGACAATTTCCATCCATTAACGCCAAACTTTCCAACAATCTTCAATTGGTTCTTCCTCAAGCCCGATCTTCACAATCATTCGAAGGTGACTTTTACTTGACCTTAATTCCCAAGTATTTCAACTCTTTATTCATCCTAAAAAAATGCTTCTCTTTTTTTTTGTATCCAATTCCAAATTAAATCAATTTCTAAGATCTAGCCAAAATTTTCGCATGCATGTCATGTTATTAGAACCAGCGCGAAAAGAACTATGAACAGAATGACATAAAAGGACAAACTGAATTTTATTGAATAAGGATGGAAGGGTTTGATGACTAAACAAGCAACCTAAGATCTGAGTTACAAACCTAAAATAACCTGGATAATGAGAATAGCAACAAAATAGACAGACATGACGCATACAAATAAAATAGAAAGATAGAAGGGTTTGACTCATTAAAGCAAATAAAATCTGGATCACAACCCTAAAATATCCCAGATAACAGAAAGAACATAAAATAAGCTACCAAGATTCCTTCCTAAGTGAGGAGGGAATGACTTTCAATTGATAAGCCTGACCTTTAGCCACAAATTTTCTTATCATAATCACCATGGCCTTTTCCAATTTCAGTCGGTAAATTCCCGAGTGGATTCTCATACCCCATGTCACCTGGCATCATCCCCACAAAGTGTGCATCATCATGTGCAGGTAAAGGATTCAGCGTGATATTCTGGGTGTCACTGTCTTGAATCACAATCAAATTTTTCTTGATCATCCTTTCTATTTCTCTTTTCAAATCCTGACAACCTTCCACATTGTGCCCATGGGCATTGGAATGGTATTCACGCCTTTTAGATGGGTCAAAGCTTCTTGCACGTGGGTCCACATGATTTGGAGGAATTGGTGCAATCATGTCATGTTGTTTTAACTTCTCAAATAAGCTTGCATAGGACTCTCCTATTGGTGTAAAATTATCTTTCAACTTTTGTTCCCTTCTACACCCCTGGCTTGGATGTGGGTTATAAGGTACTTGAAAATTTTGCGGAGGCTGGTGGCGATTTTGTGATGCTCGTGCTCACTTTCTTGGGTGATTTGATGGCTGGACAACATACTGGGCTGGATCAACAGAGTATGGTGGGTTCTAAAGTGGATAGTAATGCTCAGGGGAGCCATGGAAAACCTGATGAGGCTGCGCATACCTTCGAGGTGTTCTCCTGTGACCTCTTCTCGACCCTGATGTCATCATGATTTCTTCATCCATCTCATTCGTGTCACCAGATTCAATTTGGACAGCCTGAGCTGCAGCTTTGAGAGGTGCTTGACTTATAATTCTGCCTGTCTTAAGGCTATTCTCTACCATTTCTTCCATTTTGATTGCTTCCAAGAAGGATTTGCCTATTGCGGACATCATGTTTTGAAAGTAATCCGGCTCTTGAGCCTGAAGGAAGACAGTGATTAACTCGTGGTCATCCGTGGGTGGCTTAGCTCGAGCTGCTTGCTCTCTCCATTTAATGGCATATTCCCTGAAACTTTCACTTGGTTTCTTCTTCATGTTTGAAAGTGAATTGCGGTCTGGGGCAATGTCGATGTTATATTGGAACTGTTTGACAAAGGCCTGTGCCATATCATTCCAGACGTACCAGCGAGATGTGTCTTGATTCAAAAACCATTCAGATGCTACTCCCGTAAGGCTTTCCCCAAAATAAGCTATTAGTAATTCTTCATTTCTTTCCACACCTCTTAGTTGATTACAATACCTTCTCAGGTGGGCTATGGGGTCTCCATGTCCATCGTACTTTTCAAATTTGGGAATCTTGAGACCAGGCGGCAAATGGACATCGGAGATCATACATAGATCTTTGAAGGCAACACTCTTTTGACATGCTAACCCTTGCATGTTTTTCAACCGTTGTTCTAAGCTTTTCACTCTTTGGGTTATTTTCTCCTGTACCATCTTTCAGGCAGGCTTCCCAATATTTGTAGGAAGATCAAACAAGTACGAGTGGTGCTCTTGTTGTATAGCAAATTGTGACTCGTGACAAGGTCGTCCTTGGCCATTGGCCCATGCTTGACGCATTTTGGTCATTTGTGTCACACCTCCTTTTTCACTACACCCCGTAAAGGGTATAATAAAGGAAGTTTTTCCAATTAAAAGACAATCGAAACGGGATTCATTATAAAAATCAGAGTCGCCACTTGAGAGATTTATGGTGTCCCAAGTCACCGGTTTAAAAATCCCGAATCGAGGAAAAGAATGACGCCGTTTTACAGTCCACGAACCAGAAATCCGAGTAAGGAATTCTATTAACTCGGGAGAAGGTGTTAGATATTCCCGAGTTCCGTGGTTCTAGCACGGTCGCTTAACTATTATATTTGGCTTAATTATCTGCTTTTTTTAAAAAAAAAATTATAGACCTATGTGCAAAATTTAACTTTTAACCATTTTTTAATAATTTTAGCAGTTACAAATCATAACTACGTCACGGGAACCGTACCCGTAGCTATGATAATTATTTACGCACCGACAAGTTTACTTATCCAAGTATTGTTGGCCTACAGCATGCTCCTAACGATTGAATAAGAAAAATAGGGAAATAAAACTAAAGTAAATAAATAAAGAAAACTCATTTAACGCTAGCTTCAATTAACTTTCATTTCATGTACTTGAGCAAGCTCGATTCCAAAGCATATATAAAATATTTAATTACCTAATGGGTTGGGCTTTCCCCATTCCCATGATCCTACTCAAATAATTCATTTGTAACCCAGGCAATGAAAAATGCAAACATGGACACACATGCATTCAAATCATTTTAAAGAAAATGGGAGTTAAAGAAGGAAATCAAAATAACAGTAGTACTCGAAGCTATCATGAAAGCTATTAAAGATTCTACACTCTCCTCAATTAACTTATTAGCCTCCTAACCTTCGTTAGATCATATATTCTATTTTAAACCAAAATTTAAACCANCCCCCCCATGATCCTACTCAAATAATTCATTTGTATGTACCCAGGAAATGAAAAATGCAAACATGGACACACAGGCATTCAAATCACTTAGAAGAAAATGGGAGTTAAGAAAGAAATCAAAAATAACAGTAGTACTCAAAGCTATCATGAAAGCTATTAAAGATTCTACACTCTCCCCAATTAACTTATTAGCCTCCTAACCTTCATTAGATCAAATATCCTACTTTAACCCAAAATTTAAACCAGTGTTTCATCCCCCTAAAACCAAGATTATGACCAAGCTAGTTACCCCATTCAAGAAGTATCTTATAGAGAGCCAAAAATTAGATTAACTTCAACCAAGTTTAGCCACTTAAACCTACTATTTAACAAAAGAATTACAGAAACTAAATGATAATCCTTCCCTCCTTAATGAAACCGAGACAATTTCAATTAAGAACTAATATAATATGTAATCAAACAAAGATCCCGTATATGGAAAAGAGGAGATATGACACTAATTTCAGTAAACTATTTCGACTACGAAGCAATTTCGACCGAGAAACCTGTATTATACCCATGGGTAATCTAAGAAACCAAACCAACACTTACTGATTTTAAAAATTAAAAAAATCAGCTTCTATAGCTCATCCATGGCCGTACTAAAATGAACAGAATTTTCCTCTTTTTTTTTGTGAAAAAGAATCGCTCCTTTCAGTTCACACAATTGCCATATAAATCTGCCAATTCAACTCACACAAACCGGCGAATCGCGACAGTGTGAATCCACACAAACCATATCTAAGATAATATGACAAATAATGGAAACAAACAGCTACTTAGAACTTCAAATGTGATTCATCATTTAAACAAAACAAGTGTGAGATTAAAGACTAACAAAAATTAAACTACAATCTAAATCCAGAAAATTTGATCCTGTTTCTTTAAAAATTGAACATTGTTCTGCCCTATGGACTTGTGATGTAAACTAATTAAACTATAGTGAAGGAGAAATCAATAGAAAACAAAATATACAAAGAAAACATGCCGATTGAGGCAAACCCAGCTGCTATTAATTCAAACTCGAGTTAGCGCGAGAAGCGTAGACGATCAAAACCAACAATCGACTAGCCGAGCAAACGGATCAGCGACTCAGAACATCTTTAACCAAACAAAAGGGCATTCAATCACGTCAAGCCAAAATTAGATATCAATTTGTATGGCTAATGGAACAGTAAATCCAACGTGAAACCTGGAAACAAACTACTTCTCTAAAGCACACACTCTCAAAATTAAATTGAATCTAACAAATGAGAAAACATAATGGAAAGAAAAAAATTGTATCAAAAGCAGTGACACTCGTGAAACAAAAATAAAGTTATCGTGCTTTCTATTTCAAGAACAAATAAGGTGATATCTGGGAATAAAGTTCACAAATTGACAAATCAAACTAGCCTCAAAACTCAATATATCATCAAGAATACCATAAAGATATAACAAAGATGAAGGAAAATGATGGGTTACAAATTAACCATAACAGGAAAACTTACTTGAGCTAGAATTAAGCTGATCAGTACAACAGATTGAATTCAAAACACAAAATCAGAATAAAAGTAACTAGATCAACAAACCAATTAATACTACATCTTAACGTTGCCTTGCGTTTTAATTCTTCGAATCAACTTTACAAACGACAAAGCTTAGAATGGTACCTGGAAAGCAAAACAAAAGAGAGAAGTAAGCAGACCAACAGTGAGCACAGCAAACAGCCCAGATCCAACCAAACTAGCCGAGAAACAGTAAAATTTCTCAGAAAACGCAACAAAACCACAAACCAGTTAACAATCTACCAAGCTGCACTCGTTTCTGTCATCAGATTCTCAGTTTTCAAAAGTTTTCCAGAAATTTTAAACCAATTGAATGATCAGAGAGTTAAAACCAAGCACATAACACCACCTCCATCGATTTTCACAACTGAAAACTAAGAAAATCAAAGGGGAATTTCAATCAGACAGTAACTTTCTGTGGATTTTTTTTTTTATTTTTTGATTTAAGGAATGCTCCAGGCTATTTTTCTGAATTTTAGCTCTTCCGAATCTCTCACGTTTTCAGAATGTGTCCAAGCTTCAGCTTGCTAAAAGAAAACTCTCCTCTGTATGTCCTCTCTCAATGTGTGTATCTTCTATTTAAAGACTAGGCTTAACTCTCCCTTTTTATTCAATTCTTTCTTTCCATCTTGTATATTCCTTTACCACTTGTATCCTTTTAGCCTTTTCATCATTAAACCCCATGTTATCTACTTTCCAACTTTACCAAAAGGACACTAATTAGGGTGTCATTTCCACTACCAACCCCTTTTCAATTTTTAATTAACCCCACTAACTTAGTGCTTTCTTAATTTAAACAACTATTGCAATTCCAAGCCCACCACTATTAAAAACCTCCTAAAGTTAGTTAGGTAGACAATCACTTTTTTTTTAAACAATTCTTAGGTATCTTTAAGGCTTTCTAATTAATTTCAACCAAATTTGGGATTTAAATTCTTTCAGACAACTAAATATCCCAAACTTAGTTCAACACCCACAATGTGCTTGACTTTGAAAAATGACCATTGGTAGAAACTAAAATTCCTCTATAGGCTCCATTTCTCATCAATGCTCCATCAACTCTTAATGCTAAAACACATTTTATATGCAGCAGAAGTATAACCAAGAATGCTACCACCAAATCAAGTAGCTATGCGACAGAAGTGATCTCACAATAGAACAAAAAGGAAGTTCAGTTCAAAACTCAGAAAATCATAAACTCATTCACAACTACCAGCAGCAAGAGCAAATATAGAACTTCAACCAAGCTATCAATGAGATTTCCAGTTAACACTTCGAAAGTCAATCAAAATTTCCAACTGAATTCATAAACCAGAACTTCATACAATAGTTCAAACTAATAACAACCTTGACTCAACTAACGAATTCAGCTCAATCACTAATCAACAAGAAACTCGAGCCGAATTATGAACTCAAACTCGATCAATTCCAAAGAATGGATGAAGTCCAGTGTTCAATTCCAACATTCAACTTCAATTCCTTCACAAATTCAGAAAAAATTAACCGAGCTTAGAAGTACCAAACCTGTGCGTGAAGATGAATTGAGGTTCGAGGCCACGAATCAGTTGCAAACGAACCCTAGCAAATGAAGAAGACAACTGCAATTGTTGTCGAACCTTGGCTTAAAGTTTCGAGTCGATTCTCACCTGAATCTTCACCAATGGAGCTCAAATTTGGACTACAAACTCCACTAAACAACCCGAGCAAACCCCAGTGACTATTACAGCACTTCGAATGGCAATTTCATACCCCGTTTTCTTATTTTCTGTGCGTGCGTGAGCGTTTGTTTTTGGATTTCGTGTGCCTGTCCGTGTGAGTTCCGGTGAGCGGATGGTGAAGGCCGGGACTGTTGGTGACTGGTGTTGAAGCGAAGAAGCTTGGGTGGTCGTTCTGGTCGAAGAAGAAGAACGAGGGGGGTCGTTTATGGCTGTTCAGCGGAGACGTGAAGAGATGAGGAGTGGCGGAGTGGAGAGGAGGGGTGGAGAGTAACGGAAACGAAGGTCGGGGGGCTGGGTCGTTTGGTCGAGTCAGCGATGAAGAGAGGGGG
>MU750000.1:28354-52322 GCA_026770625.1 Nicotiana glauca | reverse complement strand
CTTTAAGAAGTGATTCTATATATAAGCACACAAATGTGGTTGTCCCTCACCAATGAGGGACAAAGTGCAAGACAAAATTCACTTCTTCAAATTTTCATTTTCCCTCAATTTTATTTCTCTCCATTTTCAATTCACACTTCTTCTACTTTAAAGTCAAATAGCTTAAAGTCTCCAACAGTACAAATGCATGCAAATGCCCAATGAAGGTATTTGTCATTTCCCCTTTCCAATAGCTGAAAATGCACAATATATAGTTATATAGTGCCAGACACCGAGAATCCGAATAATTTTGTTGCGTACGTACTATATCATAATATCAACCACTAACATGGCACCGCTTGCTTGTAAAGTCAACCACTCTTCTTATTTTCTGCATGTAGATTCGCACTCAAATTCAACTGAATTTATTACTTTTAGTTTGACCTTTGTAAAGCTTTTAAAACTTATACATATAATAAAATTTAATTTATTTTGAACTCACAAATTCAAGAATATATATATTGGCCTCTGTCACCTGCCCTCGACAAGAAAAAAGAAAGAACTTATGTACACCATATGGAAATCAGGAAAGGACCAGGTTGATTGCCTCATCTTGCAGGACTATTTCAAAGATAATGTAGTGTGCAAGCAGTGGCGGATCTACATAGAGTCGAGGGGGTGCGCCGCCACCCGCAAACCTCAGCCGGAACTTTGTGTATATATTTATATGTGTAGAAAAAATATTGTACATATAATAAAATGGCACCCTAATGAACAAAACATCTATTGGATGCGAGTGGTAAATGACCGAAAATATATGTCTTGCTTTCTTATTTATTCTTTGTTTTACTTTTTTGACTTTTTAACTTATTTAATATTATTTGAATTTTCTATTGTGCTTTCTTTATCCACTAAAATACAAAAGCTACCTTATTTCCCCAAAAACTTTTTTCACCCAAAACCCTTCTATTCTACTGCGCTGCTGCCCCAAATTTGGGGATTCTTGGATTTTCACTGTTTCAGACCGTCACTCACAGGTAGTTGGCCACCAGCATTTGGTGTCCTCTTTTCCATTTCACCTTGTTGTTGCACTACTATTTTGTAATTTGACAGTAAATCTCTCTTATTCTCTTGCTTCTTTTTTTAATTTCTTTTTTTATGTTGGGTTTCTAGACCCCACTTGTGAGATTATACTGGGATGTTATTATTAGTTTTATGTTGGGTTTCTGGTGGTATAGTTAATACTTAAGAATATATTACAAGTTGCTAAACCCCTTGATCCTTTCATTTTCTCCCTTGTTTTTCTTTTATTCAATTCAAAATTGATTTTTTCTCTCTGTTCCAATCTTTAATTTATAGTTTATTGTGTTATTGTGCATATTGGCAAAGGTGCTAGTGGCGAAGGTCTGCCTTTTCGTTCAGCAGGGTAAGTGTTCGAATCCTTGTGGGAGAAAATAATTTTTTGGCTTACATTCAGTTGCAATTTAAGGATATTAAATACTTTTATATTTTGGCTTACACAACACACTCTTCTATATTTTGTATTAGATGTTTGACTTTTATGTTTGTTTAATTAAGTATAAACAAATAAAATAAAATAATAATCAAAGTATTCTTTATAGAGTATGCTCTTATAATTAATATAGAAAGTTAAAATCCTTTTTTAGGATCTTTCCCAAATCCCAATTTTCAAAAGGTAAAACAAATCCCCAATTTCCCAAATCCTCTACGAGCTTTCATTGATCGTTTTCAAAATATGAAAGCTCGTAGAGGACAATTGTAAATAGATTGTGTATGATATTGAAAATATTGTTGGAAGTTTTATGCTTTGCGTCAATTAGTTATAGTTATTTTATTTTCTTTCGTTTGATCTATTTGTCTATATAAATAAAAAGGATGAATAATCCGAACCGACACCGTCGCTCAAGTTGATCAAATCGATAAGGTCGACACCCATAACACCTAAATCCCGGATTCGCGTCCATGTGCAAACCAACGTATGGGCACTGAAATTTGTGCAGTACACTGGCATATTATCAATTTTGAAATGATTCTAAGTGAAAGAGAAAAGAGAAAGTGATTTGAAAGAGTGAGCAAGTGGAATGGCAGAAAAGTTCTCTTTTTAAGTGTTTTGCATGATTTCGTCACAACTCGACCAGCATCTCTTTGATTAGTGACAAGTCTTCACGAATTGTGGTAATATGTCCAAAATGAGTACAACCCCATCCAGAGCCAAAATTATGTACATTCATTGAATCATCGATAAACCGTCTAACATGGGTGCATGTATATATGCTAATCAGTAATTAACAAAACCAGATTATATATGTGCATCTCCTCAGAGATTAATCCAACCCTCTCCCTAGAGATAAATTTGTTAAAACCAGTTGGTGAAAAGTAATATACTAGGTTAGATTTTACATTAATATAAAATTAGAGGTGGACCACATATTACTAACTGATTATTCATATGTATAAAATTATATACATAGAATTATTTAGTGAGAATATTTCGGAAGGTTCCTAGATGAGGTCGGACACTTATCATTTGATAGGAAGGATATGGAGTCTTACTAACTGCAGGGTTCCAAGCTCGTTATATAGGCACTAATCTTAGGATATGGAAGGATATACACTATATCAATGAGTATAAATTTTTAAAATAACATTTCTAGATATTGTATTAAAATATATTTGAGTTTCAAAATAAAATTTAAAGGAAAAAAGATTCAAGTGTTAAAAAGCCAAAATACATAGGTTACCCCCTGAACTATGGACCAAATCCCTATTATACTTTATGCGGATGAAAATCACCTTACGCACCCAATATTTCCAGAGTTTTCCTAAGAAACACCACTTTTTTCTTGATCAATTTTTCAAAACATGTGTAATATCACGTACTAGTCATACAACAACACATGTCATTGACTTATAAAAAGAAGGAAAAAAAAAAAGGAAAACAAACCCCACCCAAATAAAGAAGAAAAGCAAAAATGAAAAGGAACATATCTCCTTCACCGTGCCTTCACTAGAGCTTTTCAGCTCATATCTTTGCCTTCATCAAAAATCATCTTTCATCGTTCATCCATTAACATACACATATCCCGAAAACAATCATGTATAGACTAAAAACATAATCTCGTTTTCAACGTCCCACCACCACTATTCACCTTCCACAAGCTTCTTGTTATCTCCATTGACGCCGACAACCAAAAAAAAAATCATACCTTCACCTTACAATCCAAAAAAAAATAGAAGCTCTAATCAACTGCTCCTAACTTCTGATGTATTTTTATTCTTGAAAATTTTCGAGATATAACAAGTGAGTTTTCTCCACGGCTGCCTCATTGAGGAAAAAAAAGAGAAGATTTTTCTCAATTGCTCTTCCAATCTCACTTGAAGATTTGGAGATGCCTCATTGAGGAAAAAAAAGAGAAGATTTTTCTCAATTGCTCTTCCAATCTCACTTGAAGATTTCGTTACAGATTCTTCTAGACTATTTATAATTTCTTCTTGAATCATTTTTTTCAGATTTTTTTTTCTCCGATCTGTTACAATTTGAACAGATTTCTTCATTGAAAGTGGAGAAATGGATAGTAAATATCTATATTATCTTCAATTTAACCAGATTACTTTTAAAAAAAGAAAAAAGGAAGATATTGGGAAATGACAAAAAAAATTAACTGTTGGATAAATTCGATTAAATCTGGACCCTTCAAATAAATCATCAAATATATAGATTTTTACTGCTTAGACACCTTATTTTGTTTGTCAAACATGCACTTTCGTCCGTTAAAAATGTATAATAGAGATCTTGTCCATAGTTGAAGGGGTAACTTATGCATTTTATCTTTTTAAAAATGATGAATGTTAAAGTCAATAGAAGTCCCCGGTGTTTAACCAAAAAATGGGCTTTAAGTCAAAGCTATAATTTAGAAGAACTCGGGTTACTATAATCAAAAGAATATGCGAAAGAAAGTAATTTGGCTTAACAATGGTAGAATCAGAAAAGCAAGTAAACCAATGTATTCAAATGGTATTTTTTCCGTGTCCCTACAATTGATCAGTTATCTCCCTTTTATAGCTACTCCGGAGATATGCGTTTTGCCTCTGTCATAATAAGGCTATTATAGGCAATTAAAAATATTGAATGATATGTGACATAATCATTATATTTAATACAGATTCTCTAATGTTTCAGCATTTAATGCTCATTAAGTATTGTATCAGTACTCTCATATATTATCAGATTCATTCCCCTTGATTGTTGGACCTAAATGACTTAAATAGATACGGGCGCTGAGTTATTTGAACAACTGCTCGTGCCTCTTTCCCTGTCTCTGCTCGTACCTGTTGCAACTCATACCTCCCTGCCAATCGTAACACTTTGACAGATTCACGTGTCTTGACACATCATCTTTATATGTAAACTCAATTTTTTCCAATACAGATAGTCCCCCCACTTGTCATTTATTCATCAATTAAATATTTGGGAAGTGAAATTTCATTAGAGAGGAAATTTTTGTCACCATTAATGCCATGACAAAATCGATGCCCCAATTGTCACTTCTAATTAATGTTCTTGACACGTGTCATATTTTCCTTAGATCTGCGATTCTGCAGCCCTTTTAAAGGTTTTTTACGATTTCACTGTACACGAAGCGTCAGTTGTCATTATGACCCTTCCATCATTACATGTTTTTCTTTGACGATTGCTTTATTAATATAAATATAATCTCCTTCTTTGTCTTTACTATATAGAGTTTTCTGAACATTCAATTTCTCAAATCTTTGTTTGCTTCTTCTTTGTATCGTCATGTCTTCATCAAACCCTAACCTTAGTAAGGTCTCCATAGTTGATAAATTCCCCAATGCCCCCAGTAGGAGCAGAAGAGGAGGTAGACTCCGCAATTTAGGATCTGCACGTGGTTCTTCCGTTCCTTCTCCTAGTTCTTGCCCCTCTTCTAGAACTAGAGGTTCTATCTCACAAAGGTCCTCTTCCAGAAGTAAGGATTCTTCTGAACATCTTCGTGAACTATTAGTAGAAGAGATAGTCCCCGCGGAACTATCTTTCTATAACGGTAGGGTGTCACTTAGGAATCAAGTAGCTTCCTTAGATCGGCTGATATTTACCCCACTCAAATCATAGAAGGTTTGATTCCTTTAGTTCGTAGAGACTGCCACTGGAGTAGTGATTTCCCTACTATTTTTCCCAATCCAAACCAAAGAATTACCTCTTACATTACCGGGTATTCTTTTGTCTATACATACCTCTTTACCTTTGGGTTTAAACCGGCTATTGACCTTGTTATTCTTGAGTTCTATCGCTTCTTTGATGTTTGCTTGGGTCAAATTGGCTCAATCATATGGAGGGTTGTCGCCTGTTTGAGGCATTTGACTAACACTGCTAGGGTTCCTTTCACTTTTTCACACTTGATTCACCTTTAATCCTTCGCAATGGTGTTTTTACACTAGTAGCCAGGAGCAAGAGAGTTTTGGTGAGCCTTGAAAATGACAAAGACCATGGATGGTATGCCAGGTTTGTTTCTGCCCCCACTCTTGGTTTAGTGGGTGAACAAAACGTTCCCTTCCCTGAGAAGTGGAATTTTGCACATGAGTCTTTTTAACTCTCTCGTACTTTTTTCTTCAATTTATTGATTTTTCTAACTCTACTTTCTTTTTCTAGCAATCATGGGAGTTGTGGACGAGGTTCCCAATTTTCATGATTGGGTAGATAAGTTATTGAAGACTGCACCAATGGATGGTAGGTCTTGGAAGACACTTTCTATTCGATTTGGTTGGAAAGTAAACACTCATGGTAAGAGTTTTTATTTTATTTTACCTTTCATACTTTTACCATTTTTTTGCACTAATCTCAATCCTTCTTTTTATCAGGATTTGCTATTCGAGGAGTTACTACTGAGGCGGTCATGGCTTCTCGTATCTCTTTGGAAAGGGCCTAAAAAATAGTCTCAGGTTCTTCATCGAAAAGAAAAGCCATTGTTGACCAGGACTCCAAAGAAGAGGAAGACAAAGGTGCCCTGGTAACAAGGCTACAGGCCAGAATACACATTATTTCTGATGACGAAGCAGAAGCATCTCCCCTTAGTTCTTCTCCTCTTATCGAGCCTGTTGAGGCTCCGGTTGTAGTTCTTGATGATGACGTTGCTCCGCTGCTGCTCATGATTCTGTTGAGCAGCTTTTTATTAGCGGGTTTGGCAGTGAGAACTTAGGCCCAGTTTCTGATGAGACTCCCCTGGCTTTTCTAATCCCGTGTCTGTGATTCCTTCTTTGCCGATCTCGGTTGTTCCTACTTCTCCCCAAGCTGCCATCTTTACTACCTCCACCGTTCCTTCTTCGACAACTCTTCCTCTACTTTCTTACCATGTAAAGGTTGGTTCCTCAAGTGGAAGTGGTGCCATTAGGCAGGTGATCATTGAAGTCCCCGATGAAGGTAATCTTTTAAGAAAATTAGGTCACGCGGACGTGTGGCTAAAGCCTTTAACTGGTCCGGTTGAGAAGGCTAAGCTGGAGAGCTATAGTTCCTTGACATTGATGAATGACATTGTGCATTGTTCTTTAAAGGTATTTACCCTTTTTTCCTTTGTCATTTTTTTTATCTTTAAGATTCTCATTTTCTTTTTCCCCTTTTTAGGCTAATCTCGTCAGCACAGAGATGATAAAAAGGGTTACTCTCACAGAACAGTTAATGCGGGATTATCAATTAGAGGCATACAATTGGAAGGATCTGTATTAAAGTCTCCAGATTGACATGGACTATTTAGAAGAAAGCAAGAGTACCTTGGAGCAGCAGGTACGTGCCTTGACTTCGGAATTGGGAGTTGCAAAGGCTTCCTCAAGTAAAGCGGATAAAGAAAAAGCTCATTTCGAAACCTCCTTCTCCAAACAGTTGTCCAAGGCAAGTGAAGAGGTTAGAGGACTGAAGGTTCTCTTGGATGAAAAAGAAGCTTATGCTGGTGAGCTCGTGCAGATGTTGATTCAAGCACAAGAAGACCTTCGAATTTCTTCTGGAAAGGTTTGTGCTTTAGAAAGTTCCCATGCCTTTTTTCAAGCTTCTTACACATCTGCATTGGCTGAAAATGAAAAGTTAAATGATGAAATTGCTGCTTGGGAGAGGGATTACGATATCCTTGAGGATAAGTCTGCCATGGAAGTGAGTTGGGCGTTTATTCCCTTATTGAAGCCATCAAAGAGAATTTTAACTTGGAATCTGAGTTCGATAAAATAAATGAAGCTATTGAAAAGGCTCAAAAAAACCAAGATTTTCCTTCTCCCGTGGCTGAAGCTTCTGCAAATGTTGAAATTGGGGTATCCCCACTCCTTCAAGCCAAGTTGAGGCCGTTGCTGCAAGCCAAGATGATCCTATAGTTGTAAGCCAAGTTGATCCCGTTATTGTTGATGCACCTATTTCAGTTCCCTCATCTTCCTAGTGATAAGTTTTAGTTATTTGAATTCTCGTTTTTTTTTTCTTCAGGTACCTTTTTAGAAGGTTATGTGTAAAACCTTTGGTTTCATTTGAGGGTTTGCTTTTGAAAACTTAAGTCCCCAGACCTTTTATGGGGCAGTATGTATAAACAATTTGTAGTTCCTATGACTAAGTTCATCCTTAGTTAGAGTTTTAATATTAAGAAGTTTTTTTGTTATTATTTGAACTTCTGTTAACTTCATGAATAAAGAATCATGAATTTTATAAAAGAGGGCCCTTTTTATTCGACACTTAATGAAGAAGACGTCTCAACTTCATAATGTTGTTAACATACGATAAAAAAAATAGGAATACACATGCTTTTTTTAAATAACTTATGACCAGTTTTTATTCTAACTTTGTCTAGTTTTGAATAACACTTTACATGTATTTGAATAACATCTATAACTTTCTCGTAACTGTTTTTATTGTAACAGATTTCAAAAAAGAAAATGAACACGTGGGTTTCTATTCATAACCCATTTCATACATACGAGGGTTTTTATTTATAACCCATTTCAGTACATTGCTTTTACCCTAACTATGGTAAGGTTTTTCTTTAGCCTTAGCTCGTGACTTTGCACTTGAATTATCCAATGAGTGAACTTTTTAGGCTTTAGTCTTTGATTACTTCCCAATCTTTTTTGCCTTCTTAATATAGTCCCCCAAGTGTTTGAGCGTTGAGGTATGAAGCCTCGAGCACTTGATTGTTCCTCTCATTTTGTCCTTTCCCTAAAAAGGAAAAACATATGTGACTCGCAGGTGCGATTATAGATATACACTGCTTAACCCGTTTGTATTTCTATCAGAATAATTGTAACCCTAGGCCGGGAAATTCAATTTGTTCCTCGTGCCTTGCAGGTCGTGACTCATCATTTAGCACGGGTTAGCTTTTTGCCTATCATTTAAAATTATAAAATTTTAACAATTCAAAATTAAACTTTAAAATATAGATACCTGACCGTGGGTATTCCTTAGAAGTAGTATCTCTTCAGGTGAACAACATTCCAATGCGAAGGTAGCACCTTGCCATCCATTGTTTCTAACTCATATGCTCCTTTGCCTGCAATACCATAGATCATATAGGACCCTTCCCATGTTGGACTTAATTTTTCCGTATTAGCTGTCTTCGTAGATTGAAAAAACTTTTTGAGCATAAAGTCCCCAATTTTGAAGAATCTAAGGCGTGTTTTTCGATTGTAGTATCGTTCTATGACCAGATTTTGTGCTGCTACTCTTATTAGTGCAACTTCGCTCCTTTCTTCAAGTAAATAAAGATTTACACGCATCTCCTCGTCATTAGACTCTTCTGATGCATGTGTGAACCTTGTACTCGGATCTCCTATCTCAATTGGAATTAAAGCTTCAGCTCCATAAACCAATGAAATGGTGTTTCTCCTGTTCTTGTTTTCGCTGTTGTGCGATATGCCCATAAAACACCAGGTAACATTTCTAGCCAATTGCCTTAAATATTCCTCTAAATGCTTCTTTAAATTGTTGATAATGACTTTATTTGTTGACTCAGCTTGCCCATTACCCATCGGGTGATAAGGTGTGGATGTTATCCTTTTAATCTGCCAACTTTGAAAGAATTCTGTGATTTGAGCTCCTATAAACTAAAGGCCATTATCACACAAGATCTCCTTTGGCACGCCGAATCGACATATGATATTCCTCCAAATGAAAGCTTTAACTTCCTTTTCTCGTACCTGTTTGAATGCTCCTGCTTCTACCCATTTAGTAAAATAATCAGTGAGTACGAGAAAAGATTTTACTTGTCCTTTTGCTTGTGGTAATGGACCCACGATATCCATCCCCCACTTTATAAATGGCCAAGGTGAAATTACCAGATGTAGTAACTTTGTAGGTCTGTGCATATTGTTACCGTACCTTTGACATTTATCGCATTTAACCACGAAACTTTCTGCTTCTTTTTCCATTTTAGGCCAATAATATCCTGCCCTAATTAGGGTTCTTACCAATGACCTTTTTCCTACGTGATTCCCACAATGCCCCTCGTGTATTTCTCTCATTACGTACTCCATTTGAGAAGAGCAACTTGCTAAGGGACCACCGAACATCTTTCGATAAAGATTGCCTTGCTTTAAGCAATACCGAGCAACCTTTTTTCGAAGTGCATGAGCTTTTTTCTTATCTTCAGGGACAATACCATGCTGTAGAAAAGCAACAATATCGTTCCTCCAATCCCATGTTAAGTTATTAAAATTTACCTCATTCTTATCGGGATCTAGAACTAAATGAAATAAATGAATAACTGAAGCATTTGCTTCACTTGCCATGTCAGCTGCAGATGCAAGATTAGCTAAGGCGTCTATTTTAACATTTTTATCCCTTGGTATTTGCGTAACTTTCCAAGTCTGGAATTGCTTTACCGGCTCTCGCACTTTCTCTAAATATTGTTGCATTCATGCTTCCCTGGCAGTGTAAGTCCCCAACATCTGGTTAACCACGAGCTGCGAATCACTTTTGATTATAATTTGATTAATGTCGAGTTCTCGTGCCAGTTCTAAACCTGCAACCATGGATTCATACTCTGCTTCATTGTTAGTTATAGAATGACATTTAATAGCTTGTCTAATGATTTCACCCGTAGGTGGTACCAAAATGATTCCTAAACCTGCACCCTTTACATTAGATGAACCATCAGTAAATAAGGTCCAAGTTCCTGGATTGGCCCCGTTGAACACCTGCAATTCTTTTTCTGCTTCTAATTGCATCCCTTGGCTAAATTCAGCTACGAAATCGGCTAATACTTGAGATTTTATAGTAGTTCTAGGTTGATATATGATATCATATTCACTTAATTCTATAACCCATTTGGCTAACCTTCCTGATAACTCGTGCTTATGTAATATATTATGCAATGGATAAGCAGTTACGACAACATTAGGGTGACATTGAAAATAAGGCCTTAGTTTCCTAGATGCCATGATTAATGCAAGTGCAAGCTTTTCTAGTTGAGGATATCGCGTCTCCGCGTCTAACAAAGATTTACTAACATAATTAATCGGAGATTGTTTACCTTGATCTTCGTCGACTAAAACAACACTTACCGCTACTTCTGAGATAGCAAGGTAGATGAGCAATCTCTCACCATCCTTTGGTTTTGCGAGCAACGACAGATTTGATAAATATGTCTTCAAATTTTTTAGTGCCTGTTAACATTCCTCATTCTATTCAAAATGATCGTGCTTTTTAAGAGCTAAAAAGAATTTAAAGACTTTTCTGATGATTTAGAAATAAATCTTCCCAAGGCTGCAATTCTTCCCGTTAGCCTTTGCACTTCTTTTTTACTCATAAGCATGTCAGGAATTTCTTCTATGGCCTTAATCTGCGCGGGATTTAATTCGATACCACGATTAGAAACGATAAAACCCAAAAACTTACCTGATGCAATACCGAATGCACATTTCTCAGGATTCAATTTCATATTAAATTTTCGCAAAAATTTTAAACGTTTCTGATAGATGTGATATATGATATCCTGAATGCTGAGTTTTAACGAGCATATCATCTATATAGACCTCCATAGTTTTGCCTAAATGTTCTTGGAACATTTTGGTCACTAGTCTTTGATATGTTCCACCTGCATTTTTGAGACCAAAAGGCATTACTTTGTAGCAGTAAGTCCCATTGTCTGTTATAAAAGAAGTTTTTTCTTCATCTGCGGGATCCATCTTGATTTGATTGTATCCTGAGTATGCATCTAAAAAACTTAACAACTCATGCCCTGCAGTAGCATCAATTAGTTGATCTATATGAGGTAATAGGAAAGAGTATTTAGGACAAGCTTTGTTAATATATGTATAGTCTACATAAACTCGCCATTTACCATTCTTTTTAGGTACCACAACCGTGTTGGCTAGCAAATTAGGATACTTTACCTTGCGAATAAACCTATTTATTAATAATTTTTGCACCTTATCTTGAATCACCTAATTTTTGAAAGCTCCTTGCTTTCTTTTCTTTTGTTTGATAGGTGGATGAGACGGGTTTTCATTTAACTTGTGAGTCAGTACATCCGGTGGTATGCCTGTCATGTCAGAATGGGACCAAGCAAAATAATTCGCGTTAGCTTTTAAAAGTTCAATCAGCTTACGTTTCATATCCGGGCTGAGATTGGTTCCTATATACACTTTTCTTTCTGGCTAGTGTATAAATAGTACTACAGCCTCCAACTCTTCTTTCATTGTTTTAATGTTTTCATTTTCTTCTGGTTCTTGAATGGAATCGAGCCTTGAATCCACATCTATTTTTTTAGTTGAGGTTAATGTTATGATATCCTCTACTAGGTTCTATAATTGCTATTTTCCTTCACTCCTCGTACTTAAAGCTGCCACGGAGTTGATGTTCCTGGATGTTTGTTGGTCTCCATGGATTTGACATATTCCCCATGGCGTTGGAAATTTAATGACTTGATGCAAGGTTGATGGAACAAAATCCATATCGTGGATCCATGGCCTCCAGAGAATTATGTTGTAAGCCATTTCCATCTCCACTACCTGAAACTTTGTATCTTTTACAACGCCTTATTCGAATATAGTAAGCATCACTTCCCCTTTCGTCACAACATTGGAATTTTCAAAGCCTGACAAAGTATGCGCTTTTGGTACCAATTTATCTTCTGCTTGCATCTCGTGTAGCACTCGTAACAAAATAATGTTCACAGAATTTCCTGGATCAGTTAAAACTCGTTTACATTAGTGTCATGTATAAGTAAAGATATTACCAGTGCGTTGTTATGTGGAGTTAATAGACCCTCGGCATCCGCATCATCAAACGTAATATTTTCTTCCTCTAAAACATACCGCAACCACTTCCCATGGGTAATCGTTACTTTGGAAACCTTTTTGGATGCGGTATATGTCACACCATTGATTTTCTCTCCTCCACTGATAACATTGACGGTTCTCTTGGGTGAAGGTGGTTTGAGGGGCTCCCTCCTATTCTTCATGTATGCTTGTTTACCTTTCTCACTGAATAACTCGGTGAGATACCCCTATTTTAATACGTGATCAACTTCACTTTACAAGAACCTACAGTCTGCCATTTTATGCCCGTGATCGTTGTGAAATTCGCACAAATGATTAGGGTTTCGCCTGTTTGGATTCGATCGCATCTCTTTTGGCCATCGTACCTTATCTCCCATGCTTTTGAGGACAGCCATGAGTTTGGAAGTGCTCACATTGAAATTATAGCCACCAAACCTCGTCTTTAAATTTCTATCATCTTCTCATAACTCACGTGTGCTTCGATCAATCCCAAATCTTGATGACAAGCCTGACTCTCTATTTGTCGATCTGTGATCGTACCTCTAATTATTTTGCTTTAACCGTGAGTCCTTTCCCGCAGGTCCCATGTATGGCTCATATCTATTTTTACCGGACCTTTTTTTGCTTTCTGCCCATCTCGAACTGCCCGTCTCGAACTTACCTTTTCTTCTTTTTGATGTCGTGAAATAATATCTTCTTCAATCCTCAGCTTTTTGCTATACCTATTATAGACGTCATTCTATGTCATTGATGGGAATTCACGAAGACTCTCCTTGAGTCGCCTCGTAGCTTCTGAGCTTTTTTCATTCAAATTACTTGTAAATGCTATAGCTGCCCAATTATCAGGTACGCGTGGCAATGTCATTCTTTCACGCTGGAATTTGTCTACGAACTCTCTGAGCAATTCTGAGTCCCCTTGCTTGATTTTGAAAATATTCTCCATTCTTTTTTCAACTTTCTGGGCTCCCGAGTGTGCTTTGATAAAAGAATATGCAAGCTCGAAAAAAATATTTTATAGAATTTTTGGGTAAAAGAGAATACCATGTTAATGCCCCCTTAGTGAGTGCTTCACCGAATTTTTTGACCAATACAGATTCAATCTCCTATTTGGTCAAGTCATTGCTTTTGACGCCCGTTGTGAATGCAGTCACGTGGATAAGTTGTTCCAACATATTTTGGAATATCAGGCATTTTAAATTTCTTTGAAATTGGGAGGGGAGCAACGCTTGGTTTCCAGGGTTGTTGCGAATACTTATCCACATCTATCCCTTTGATTACGGGTGGCACCCGGGTATTTGCTTTTTGCGGTCATTTTGCTCCTTAAGCTGTTTCTAAAATGTTAGTACTAAATTTTGTAGATTAGAATTGACTGAGTTACCTGGTACTCCTTCTTGTGATTCGTTGGGGTTCCACTACTTCCTGAATTAACAAGCCCAGAACGAGGATCTCCCAAAGTGTTGTTATTTGGGGTGGGTATGAGTGGTGCAACATGTAATTAACTAACAAAAGATTCAAGAGCTTTATTAACTTGTGCAGCAATTAATTTTCGCAAAGTTTCATCGATAGCTTCAACATTTTTAAATTAAGCGTTTCGATATGCATGAGATCCATCAGGAGTGCCTTCTCGAGACCGTCAATGAGAGCTTTGTGGAGAAGGAGCAGGAGTATGATTATTCTGTCGATTCCCCTGAAGTTGTTGGTTTTCTTGATTTCCTTGAGTGTTGTCATTATTGTTGGACATGGTTAATGTAACAAAGAAAGTTAAGCTAAAAAGAATAGATTATTAGATTTTTGGTAACGGAACCAATTTGTTTAACCAAAAAATGGGATTGAGGTCAAAGCTATAATTTAGAAGAACTCGGGTTACTGATAATCAAAAGAATATGCGAAAGAAAGTAATTTGGCTTAACAATGGTAGAATCAGCAAAACAAGTACACCAATGTATTCAGATGGTATTTTTTTCGTGTCCCTACAATTGATCAATTATCTCCCTTTTATAGCTACTTTGGAGATATGCATTTTGCCTCTGTCATAATAAGGCCATTATAGGCAATTAAAAATATTGAATGATACGTTACATTATCATTATATTTAATACAGATTCTCTAACGTTTTCAGCATTTAATGCTCATTAAGTATTGTATCTATACTCTCATATATTATTAGATTCATTCCCCTTGATTTTTGGACCTAAATGACTTAAATAGGTACGGGCGCTGAGTCCTTTGAACAGCTGCTCGTGCCTCTTCCCTGTCTCTGCTCGTACCTGTTGCAACCCGTACCTCCTTGCCAATCGTAACTCTTTGACCGATCCACGTGTCTTGACACATCATCTTTATATGTATACTCAATTTTTCCTAATACACTCGGATCAACAAAATCGATCCATCACGTGTTAAATAATATATCATCAGTTTTATCACATTGTGCATTTCTTTATCTTATTTTTTGTCATAATCCTCCATATGTCTATTGGTGAGAAATATTACACATTTTAAGTTATTTATTTTATCGAATTCAACGATACAAAAAGATAAAAGAAAAATTAAATATATAAAATACAATTTTTACGTAGTAGAGGATATTTTATAAGACAAAAATATTTGCGAAAAATATTTTCTTGAGAGGGAGTTTTGTTTGGTAGTCAAACATGAGAAAATATATTTTATAATAGTCTTAGAGATAAAGAATTAGTTGTAAACTTTCGAATTTTATATTCCTATCCAATATGTAATTGTTGTGTTCAATTCATGTTTTAATTATTTAGCTGTATAACAATTCTACTTTAATAATTATGTATAAATATTTATGTATGTGGTCAAAATCATATGCCTCCGGTGTATAGGCTCGAGGGTCCATCATGGGCCCAAGTTCGGGCGAGGTCGAGTTCGAGACCGGTGGACCAAGTTCGAGTTCAACGACAGAACGTAATGCTCGAGAGATAGGTGTACGAGGACTTCCAAGGCTGAGTACGCTCGACCCCAAAATTATACTTTTATGAATTTACAACAGAATAAGCTAGATTCCTACCACATCCCCGAAATCATGGTGCAAATCCCGAAGTAGGATCGTACTATTCCGTACTAGGCGGTTAGAAAATTATACCAAGAATATCCCTTACTGCATAGAAATATACCTTGTTTAGGGTTCTCCTATTATATAAAGGGGTCCTCAATCATTTGTAACATCATCTAATAACTGAGCAAAGAATACACTCTCTACTTTTCGCCTACTATTCATCGGAATTGTCTTTTAGCTCTACTGCTCTTACTTTACTTTTCTTGCTTGATTGTTCTTATTGTTCAAAACCCACCTCGAGGTCACTGCTTCTGAGTTATATTGGTGTGATTTACTTATTTCTTCCACTTCTACTTCATATTTCTTGATTATTAATCAGTATTAAAGTAAATCACATATCTTTAATACCACCAATCAAATTAATTGTTACTCGTATTTTCCAGGTAAACAGTTTGGCGCCCACCGTGGGGCTAAAGATAGGGATGTGGATTTGATTTAGCGATTTAATTTTAACCCTTATCGATAATTACTTATTGATTATCGATTTGTACATATGCTTATCGTTATCGTTTCAATAAGATTTTGATTTTTTCGATTTTGATTTATCGATTCAGTTATCGATTACACCAATAAAAAAATCTGCGGAATTCTACAGAAATTATATCGTTATAAACACTGCCTAACTAATATGGACAAAAAGAAACTAAAATAAGGCGAATACCGTTTATAACATAAAAATTGTGTCAACAAGCACATGCAACGAAACTAAAGTAAGGGATCAAATGTATACCACCAACACTCCAATGGTATAAAAAAAATAAATTACATCATCACGGCTAATTCTGTTTTTTTATTAATTTGAACTTCATTCCCTTAAACTTTAAATATGATCATTCCTTAAATGTGGTAGAGGAAATAATAGGGTTAGGGACTTAGGGCAAAGGAAAGGGTATTATAGAATAAGGAAAAAAATAAAAAAATAAAAATAAAAATTCTTTTTTTATTTGTCTTTTTAGAATATATTATCAGTTTATCAATAAACCGATAAGCAAAGAGGACAAAATTGAAATTGAAATCGATAACTCGATAAGGAAAATTTCGATATCGAAATCGATAAATCGATAAACCGATAACAAATAATCGATTCGATTTATCGAAAAATCGATTCCAATGCACACCCCTAGCTAAAGATAATAGTGAATGTTTCTTTATCGATTCTCATTACACACATTATTTTTACGCTTTTTCTTGTCAAGAATTTTTTATTCTCAGGCCAAAACATGTCTAGCTCACAAAATGCACATGTTCATGACAACGAATGTTTTGGTGCAAAAAACTATTTAGGGGTCGGTGTACTACCGATACACCATGGGGAGGTGCCAAACATGGAACCAATTGATGTTAGTTCTCATATTGCTCTAAACACTAACTTAGGCACTAACTCCGAAGGGAGTGTACGCAGGGAAGCCAGGCTAGGGGACCAAGGAACACCCGGAACATGAGATGGGGGAGTCAGCCTAAATGTGATATTCGAGATGCTGCAGGCTCAGTAAATCGCCATTTCTCAACTTTAGATTTAGAATAAAACTCCAAATACTGCCGAACTTGTCATGACCCAAAATCCACTAAGGGTCGTGGTGGCGCCGGACACCTCTGTCAGGCAAGCCAACTAAATTATCAATTAAATTCTCTTTTAATACCTTTGAAAATCTAGGATTTTTTCTTCCATTTTTCATAATTAAAACAATCTCTACTTCAATTCAAATTAAGTAATAACTACTAGTACACATCTTTCAAAAACCATCCAAGAACCCGGTGTTACAAGTGCATGAGCATCTATTGATAAAGAAAATAAAATACAACATCTGTCTAAAATACAGTGGATAGGGAATAAATATAAAAATGCTGAAAGAAACTACACCAGCTGCGGGTCGCCTCGAACAATGCAGCTCACCTAGTCCCAGAATCATCCGCGCTGCTACGCCCCGTAGGCCACTAGAGTTACGTATACCCGTGCAATAAAAATGCACAGAAGTGTAGTATGAGTAGGTAAACAATGTGTACTCAATGAGTATCCCGCTTAATCTTGAATAAGTAGAGACGAGATGGCCAACTTCGACACTCATTAGAGGCCAACTAACAATATTCTAGAAATGTGAGTGAAATCATGGATTTATATAGTAGTTTTAATTCGCGAAGCCAGAAAACAGGTAAACACCTTCGACAAATAATCAGGGGCTTTCAAAGTTTATTCATTATTATTTCATTAGTTTATATCAAGTCAAAAAGGGTAAATTTCACGATTAAAAATCCTCAAGCGACAAATAACATGCGCAAATCACACCGAGGCGACGACCCGATCCTATAGAAATAAATGTGCAGTTGCCGAGGGTCGACGGCGTGCCTATAGATGCATCTATTTAATCTGCCGAGGCGTTCGGCCCGTACCAAGATAAACACGCACAGACAGATAGACAGTCAAGAAGTAAACATGGAGCAATTATCCAAGAAAGGCCAATTCTCTTTAATAATTTGAGAAAACAAAGCTTAAGTCTTTTAGAAATCCATTTGTTAATTTAATGTGATTTAAGCAATTCAAGCCATCAATGGGTTCACAATTAATCCAAGTATAACATGCTTTTGGGTCCTAGACTACCCGGACAATAGCATAATAGTAGCTACACACGGACTCTCGTCACCTCGTGCGTACGTTGCCCCCACAAATAGGAGCACATAACTAATATAACTCACCTATGGGGTAAGTTCCCCCTCACAAGATTAGAAAGGAGACTCACCTTGCTCCGAAGACTCATAGCCGGCATTCTACATTCTTCTGAAGGCTTGAACCAATGCACATTGCTACAAAACTAGCCAATGGTTATACAAATCCATTAATGTATGCTCAATTAAACTTTACAACCCAATTTGTAACAATTCCTAACCCCGAACGAAAAGTTGACAAAAATACCCTCGGGCCCACGTGCCCGGAATTCGAAATTTTTCGAAGATAAACTTTGCCCATGACTTTAGGAACTCAAATATATAATTTTCTCTTACTTCCATACTAAAAATCGTGGCTAAATTCCAAGAATATAATTTTCTAGGTTTTCCTCTAACCCTCAATTTTCTATCCATTTACGTGCTAAAATCTATACATAATCAATGTATTTAACTCATAATAGGGGAGGATAACTTACCTTATTATTGATGACGAAAATCCTCTCTCGAAGCTCGCCAAAATCACCCCAAGCCATGAAAAAAATGAGAGAATGAACTCAAATCACGATTTAAAACAACCTTGCTGCCTCCAGGTATTCCGCTTCTGCGGTGCATTTTCCGCTTCTGCGGCTTTGGGCAAGAGGGAGATGGACCGCTTCTGCGGTCTGGGGGCCGCTTAAGTGGAACCGCTTCTGCGATTTCCTTGGGCCTGGCCCCTTTCCGCTTCTACGAGATTTCGACCGCTTCTGCGGTCCAAGAACCGCAGATGCGGTTATGACAAAAGCAGCAACCTTCAATCTTCCCAAATTCCATTTTTCGATCCGTTAGCCACCTGGAATCCACCCGAGGCCCCTGGGACCTCAACCAAAACTACCAAATAATCCCAAAACACATTACGGACTTGCTTGAGGCCTCAAATCATATCAAACAATGCTAAAACCATGAATTACACCCCGATTCAAGCTTTATGAACTTTGAACTTTCCAGCTTCTACTTCCGATGTTTAAACCTATCAAATCATGTCTGATTGACCTCAAATTTTGCACACAAGTCATATTTGACATTACAGACCTACTCCAACTTCCGGAATCGGATTTCGACCCTGATATCAAAAAGTCCACTTTCGGTGAAACTTCTCAAAACCTTCAATTTTCAATCTTTAGCCAAGTGGCTCCAAAATGACCTACGGGCCTCCGAATTCACTTCCGATCGCGCCTCTAACTCCAGAATCACAGTACGGAACTATTCACAGTTTTGGAATCCCAAACAAACATTGATAACACTAAAATGCTCTTCAAGCCAATCTTATGAAATTTCTTCTAAAATGTTAGTTTCCATAATAGGCGCCAAAACACTCCCGGGTTATCAAAAACCCAATCCGGGCATACGCCCAAGTCTGAAATAATCATACAAAACTACTGGAACCTTCGAATCTCGATTCCGAGGTCGTTTACTCAAAATTCCAATCTTAGCCATTTTCTCCAACTTAAGGCTTCTGAAATGAGAATTTTCATTTAAATTTAACTCTGATCTTCCTGAATTTCAATTCCGATCATACGCACTAGTCGATATATCTGAAATGAAGCTGCTCATGGCCTCAGACTACTGAACGACGTGCTAGAGCTCAAAATGACCGATCGAATCATTACAGAACCGGTGAACTCTTGACGCACTGAACCGACGCTAGAAAGACTAGATGAAAGCGGCTCGGGGACTGAACCCACGAATTTGAAGATGCTCAAAGAGCTCACCAAGAGGATCGAGTCTGGAGAGAAGAAAATCAAAGATAATTTTAAGAAGGTGGAGGCTTATAACTCCCGTGTAGACCAGATACCGGGGGCAGCTCTAATTATGAAAGGATTAAATGCCAAAAAATTCATACAAAAACCATTCCCTCAAAGTTCGGGCTCTGATCGATATACCTAAATATAATGGAACAACCGACCCCAATGAGCATATTACTTCATACACTTGCGGAATCAAAAGGAAGTGAATTGAATGACGATGAGATCGAATCAGTCTTGTTGAAAAAATTTGGTGAAACATTGTCGGAAAAAGGTATGATTTGGTATCATAACTTAGCTCCTAACTCTATAGACTTATTTTCTCTATTAGCAGATGCCTTTGTGAAAGCACATGCAGGGGCCATAAAGGTGGCCAACGAGAAAATTAGACGTCTTAAAAATAAAATAAAGGAACGACGAGATGTTAAGGGAGTTCATGTCCAGGTTTCAGATGGAATGAATGGAATTACTACCAGTCCCCAATGACTAGGCAGTACAAGCTTTTATGGAGGGTTTGAATGAAAGGAGATCGATTGCGTCTCTACAATTAAAGAAGAACTTTATCGAGTATCTAGCTGTAACACGGTCAGATGTGCACAGCCGTTATCAATCAAAAACCAGGGTTGAGGACTATCAATTGGGATCCCCCCGGGTTCAGTTCATCCTAACAGGTTCGCGGCTAAACCCCCGAGGGATATGAGCAGATAATAGAGATCGAATAGGGAATGTTATCAACTGTATACCGATCGAAGGAACAACGGTTCAGGTTGAAACGCTCCTCGAAATGATTGGAGAACTATCGAGGTTAAAGTTCTCGGGTAGTCATCAGTAATAGCGGATTCGATAAGCATACTGATCCAGCTTAGACACCTCAATTATAGGAGTACAACTTTAGCATAGATGCATCAGGGATTGTGTCAGTTATTGGAAGAATTAAAGCCACCAAGTGGCCCAGGCCTATACAGACCGATCCTTATCAAAGGAACCCGAACTTGATGTGCAAATACCATAGCACACATGTCATAGAACAGAAGATTGTAGGCAGCTAAGGGATGAAGTGGCTTGGTTGTTTAGCGAGGGCCACCTTTGAGAATTTCTAAGTGATCGGGCTAAGAATCACTTCAGGTAGATAGATGCAAGGAAAAATGAGCAAGAAGAACCACAACATGTAATCGACATGATCATTGGCGAAGTCGATGTCCCTCAACGACCTGTATTCAAACGCACCTAAGTATCAATCACAAGAGAAAAATGGACTCGAAGTTATGTGCCCAAGAACGACTTATCATTCAGTGATGAGGAAATGAAAGGCATATCTTAATCTCACAACGACGCCCTGGTAATCTGTATCCTTTTAAATAAAATTCAAGTTAAATATGTTTTAGTGGATTCAGGTAGATCAGCAAACATAATCAGATCGAGGGTCATGGAACAACTCGGCCTACAAGATCAGATTTTACCTGCATCCAGGTTCTTAAATGGCTTCAACATGGCAAGCGAAACAATAAAGGGAGAGATTATCATGCTAGTAAATGTAGCCGGGACCATACATGACACTAGATTCCATGTCATCGAAGGTGACATAAAGTATAACGCACTCCTCGGGAGACCATGGATACACAACATGAGGGCAGTGCCTTCAACTCCTTACCAGATGATGAAATTCCCAACACATGAAGGAATGAAAACGTTATACGGAGAGAAACATGCTATAAAAGAAATGTTTGCAATCAAGGCAGTGGTGCCGGTACCAGATCCTTTGACCTCAGAGAAATCGAGCACCAAAGATGAGCAGGCATCCAAGTAGCATCACATCCCCCAGCCTCGATGGAGTTAGAGCGACATGTAATCGAAGATGCAGAAGAGGATTTACTTACTCCTCGAACCTTCATCATTCTCGAAGAGTTTGACGCAACTAATTCAACTGTCGAGAAACTGGAGCAGGTCATACTTATTGAATACTTGCCCGAGATAAAGGTATACTTGGGAGCGGGATTGACCCCCGAACTCAGGAGAAAACTCATTCAATTTCTTGTTGATAATATGCATTTCTTTGCTTGGTCTCATTTAGATATGATAGGGATTCCACTGGAAATCAACATGCATCGGCTAAGCACCGACCCATGTTCAAACTGAGGAAGCAAAAGAGGAGGCCTCAGTCTGAGGTAAAGCATGCCTTCATAAAAGATGAAGTAACCAAACTTCTTAAAATGGGATCCATTCGGGAGGTTAAGTACCTCGAGTGGTTAGCCAATGTAGTTGTAGTTCCTAATAAAGGAAACAAACTTAGAATGTGTGTAGACTATAAGGACTTGAACATAGTATGTCCGGAAGATTCTTTCCTATTGCCAAACATCGATTGAACGATCGATGCCACGATTGGCCATGAGACCCTAACTTTTTTCGATGCCTACTCCGGGTACAATCAAATTTAGATGTACCGGAGGACCAGGAAAAGACTTCATTTATTATTGTTACAACGAAATGCCCTTCGGACTTAAAAATGTATGAGCTACATACCAACGCCTAGTTAATAAAAAGTTCGAAGAACAAATAGGTAAAACAATGGAAGTCTATAGTGATGATATGTTGGTTAAGTCCCTACGCGCAGAGGACCATTTAGTTCATTTGCAGGAAACATTCAAAATCTTAAGGAAATACAACATGAAGCATAACCCACATAAGTGTGCCTTCGGAGTCAGTTCGGGTAAATTCCTCGGCTTCATGGTGTCAAATCGGGGTATCAAGATTAACCACGATAAGATCAAGGCTATCGAGGATATCAAGGACGTGGATAACATGAAAGCTGTGAAAAGGCTAATGGGGAGAATATCTGCTTTGGGTCGGTCTTTTTGAGGTTGTTAGATCGAAGTCACCGTTTCTTTTCCTTGCTCAAAAAGAAAAAGGATTTTTCATAGACCCCGAAATGCCAATGAGCCCTGGAGGAACTAAAGCAGTACCTATCGAGCCCACCTTTGATTCATACCCCGAAGGTAGACAAAAAGATTTACCTATATTTTGTTGTGTTAGAGGTAGCGGTAAGTGGGGTACTAGTTCGAGAAGAGCAAGGTACGCAATTTCCTATTTATTATGTGAGCCGAACTCTAGGAGATGCTGAAACAAGGTACCCTCACTTAGAAAAATTAGCACTTGCATTAATAAGCATATCTCGAAAGCTAAAGACATACTTTCAATGTGATCCTATATGTGTACTAACCACTTACCCTCTTTGAAATGTTTTGTAACCCGAGCTATCGGGCCGATTGGTCAAATGAGACATCAACTTAGTGGGTACAGTATCGAATATCAACCCCAAACATCCATCAAGTCTCAGATCTTAGCTTACTTCGTGGCTGATTTTACTCCAGCCCTCGTTCTCGAAGTGGAGAAAGAACTCCTACTAAGTTGGGGTACATCATCGGGAGTATGGACCCTTTTCAAAGACGGTGCCTCAAATGTCAAGGAATACAGGCTTGACATTTTCTTGAAGCCGGCCACGGGAGATACCATTAGACAATCTATTAAAACTTCTAGACTGACTAACAATGAGGCCGAGTATGAGGCCATAATTGTACGTCTCGAGCTAGCTAAAAGCTTGGGAGCTAAGGTCATCGAGGCCAAGTCCGATTCTCTACTGGTGGTAAACCATGTAAATAAAAGTTTCGAGGTTCGAGAGGATAGAATGCAGTGATACTTGGATAAGCTACAAGTCCAAATGACATACCCGAAGACTATGGCCATATTGAAGACTACGGTCATGGAAAAAGGCTACGACCATATTAAATACTACGGTCATATAAAAAGTCTACAACCTAAACAATGTGGCTCGGAGATGTCCGACTTCTGCTATAAATTAAATGCCTTCAAACACTTTGAAAAAACCCGGTTGTCGCGCCCCCTTTTCTCGCGAAATTGGGTTTATGACATTTGGGAGGACAACTCGTTCCCTTTTGGGAATTGGGTTTGATTTGAAGATTCGCCACCTAATGATTAAGTGCATTAGGACACTAAGAAGAATTTTAATTTAGACAAAAAACCAGATATTGGGTAAGGGCTCGAAATTATCCTGAGGGGAAGGTGTTAGGCACCCCTCGAAATCCACTAGTATGGTTCTCGGCCATACTATAATGGTAACTTTAAATACAAATTACATGTAAGCAAGTAGGACTTTCAAATAAGAGGGGGGGGG
>MU750000.1:3159-27272 GCA_026770625.1 Nicotiana glauca | reverse complement strand
GGGGGGGGGGGTTTCACATAATTTTTGCAAATAGTTGAAGTTAAAGAAAAGCTAAAATTTGAGGGGAAAAAAGCAATTTTGAAATTCAGAAGGTAAAAAAATAAACAAGTAAAGGGAAGGGGATCCTAGGTTTATAAATATTATGGATCACCCCATATAACACCCGATAACCGCTTATACACGTGGTGTTATCGCGTGGTCATCATATCCATATCTACCCTTTCCCACCCCGTTAAAGTATTAAAGCGCGGGATAGTCTCGTTCACTTATTGCATGCTATTACCCGTCTCAATCCTGTCAGTCCCAGAGGCAATTGGGACCACTAATCCTAAAGGGAAGAGGTATGGGGTTTTATAGTTTTAAAAGGACAAAATTCTAAGGTTTCAATCAGAAACACATATGACAAGTATGGGGAAAACACACAAACAAATAAACCTCAAACAGGCCTCGTTAGATCAGAGAAAGCATATAGTTTAGCATGTCTTGCACATACTGATTAGGGTCTAATTAAACTTGAAAGCATGCTGATTGATCACATATTTTCAGATAAAAAAGTCAGAAGTAGACCTTCCTGCTGGTTGTATTTAATAAAGACTGATGCAGTTTAACTTTCGTCCTAAGGCTTTCCTGAGACGAAAACCTATAGGCATGATATCTACAGATTCCAAAAATAATAGTATGAACTGCCTACAAACTGATTTAAGGAAAGTTGCCAGTTTTAACAGGAGAAGTATAAATTCGGCAATTGATAGACACTGCTGTTACTTACAGGCGGACGAAACGTTTTAGATTTGGTTATTAATTCCTATAGGCATGCTTTCTATGCGTTGTTAGTTTTAGCCACTTGTGTAGGCATAGCGAAGATGCAGAAATCCTATAACATGATATCTAAGTGCGATTGATTATTCAAGACCTATAAACACATTTGCCTAGTGACAGATGCATATGCAAGATTCATAATGGCCTATGGACATGATCTCTAAATGCATGTGCGAGGTTCAGATTTTTAGTACTTACAGACATAGTATCATATGAGAGTGCAAAATTCCTTATAAGCATGGCATCTACATAAAATATGCAAGAGTCTTATAGGCATGGTAACTATATGAAATTCATAAGTCTTATAGGCATGATAACTATATGAAATATAGAAATTCTTATACGCATGATAACTATATGAGATGCAGGAATTCCTACAGGCATGATAACTATATAATGCAGAAGT
Source organism: Nicotiana glauca (assembly GCA_026770625.1). Classification (NCBI taxonomy): domain Eukaryota; kingdom Viridiplantae; phylum Streptophyta; class Magnoliopsida; order Solanales; family Solanaceae; genus Nicotiana; species Nicotiana glauca. Next base: position 26,047 of record MU750000.1, on the reverse strand, counting down.
GCAGAGAACCTTATAGTCACGATATCTAAATAAATACGGAAGTGCAAAGCTATAGGCAGGATATATGAATGCAGAAGTGTAGTAATTCCCTATGAGCATGATATCTACCCCTTGTATGCTTGGTTGACCCTCCCTTTTTCACTAATCACCCCAGAAGTTTATTACAAGGTTATTACAGTCCAAAAATAAAGAAAATACATCAGAAAATTAAAGTACAACCAAGCGAAGCCTAATTCAGGCTCTTTGTCCGAAACATGAGATAGACCAACTGCAGGAGATCAATGTTCAAAGCCTTTCTCTCATTTGGATGTGTCAAATTTCCTTAAGAGCCTCATATGGACTCTAGGCAGTGCTCACACCCAAATGGGTAACCAGATTAGGATATAGTACAATGTGGAAGGGCCAACCCTCAAGTGTCCGAGTTTAGTGGGAACTCAAGGTCCCAAGGCAAGGCCCACAGGAGGGGGGCAGAACTTAGAAGCTAAGAGAGAGTGAAAGTGCAGAAGTGAAACACTGAAAGGGGAAAGAGAAAAGGGAATAGTTTAAAATTAGAACACATAAGGGTATAAGGGAGCGGGTAATTTACAAGAACACCAGAAGGGCAGGCTGATGGGCATACCCAGCAATGGGATGTGCTGGCATACCTTCCAACCTATTTTAGAGGTTAAGACCTTATAAATTCATAACCCAATTCATGGACAACAACTGATGTTGCCATGCCCTAAGTCACCATTCAGAATCACATAGGGGTAATGAGACATGGAGCAAAGACTCACAGTAAAAACAGTAAGCATACTAAGTTTCATATTGAACTATACATGGACTGTAAAGTAGCCATGCATATAAAGGTTGTAAGTAAACACATTGGGATGATGCTGAAGCTAAAATTAGAACATATCAGTCTTAAGGAAACGAGTAAAAAGAAAGCAGTAGTCTTGTAAAGCCAAAGTGCAACCAGGCAGTCGGAATACTATGAGTTTAGAAGAGAATTGTGAGATTGTAAGTGTAAAGTCTAATCATGTCTATTGTGTAGAAAGGGTCGTACCTTTTATAGTGTAGAAAGCAGGAAGAAATAAGGCAAGAACTAGTTTGAAAATTGATTGTCAATCAATTACACAAAATTTCCCCATAACTAAGGGATTCAGATTTCAAACGGGTAAAACTAATTAAGGAAAGAGATTAGTCAAACACTTTTCAAAGTAGTAAATTAGGGGCAAATACATAGACGTTTATTTAAGGACAAGGTCTTGATAGTACACAGTTGTACAATTTAAGGAAAGAGAATCAATTAACAGGCAAGAAATCAGAGCTCAAAAGGTTTGGTATGAATGAACCAAGCCAGAAAAGTGGAAAAGGTTTTAACTTAAGGAAAATCAGTAACAATCAATTAGACCTATTAAAAGGAGATTCTGAATCAATCTGTAGTTCGAAAACCTCTTTGAAGAAAGACTTATCACACATATAAAGCATACAGACACGTTTAAACATGAAAGAATTATCATGCCAATCAGTAGAAGAGTCTAGTTTAGAAGAAATTTAAAAGTTCAGAGTTGTATGTAAGCAAAGAAGTCCAGACTTAGTTCAAAAACTTAGAAGTTAATCTGAAAGAGTCAAGGGTTCTAAAATAGAACCCTACTTCAACCACAGGATCAAACCTCGGCAGAACCCCAAAATTCTAGGGTTTCCACTTCGAATCAAATACAGAGACGAGGAAGCAAGTAGTCTAAACAGGCTCAGGGGTTTCTTTCAGAAACTCATGAGAACGCATGCAAACACAGCAAAAGGTTCAAAAGAAAGAGAGTGAAGAAACTAATTTGAAGCATAATGAGAAGACAGTCATGATAGTAGAAGAAACACGTTAGAGAAAAAAGAAAAAAAAATCCTTTCGGAAGAGGCTTAAACAGGGTTCAGTGGAAGAGAAAATAGTAAACATTTAAAAACATGATAGAAGAACACAAGAACACCAAAAAAGTATAGCAAAAGAATATATAGGAAAATACAGCAAGATAAACATGTGAGAGCATGGTATAGAAACATAGTAGGAACGAAATATAGAAAACATAGAAGAATATGTGTGGTAAAAGGAAACATATGAAATTAGTAGAAGACAAATACACACAAAGAAAAGGAAAATAAAATGTCAAAGAAACATTTTAAGAATTTCAGAAAACCCTAAATCGAAAAAGAAATGATTTTAGAAGTAATTTTGAAAGAAAGTTTGGGAAACCATTTGAAAACTCAAATAAAGCATGGATACGCAACAGATCTAAGAAAAATCGGAGAAAACCTCGAATAATTAGGGTTTCAGAAGAACCCTAAAATGAGAAAGTCTTTGAAAAGGTCCGATCAGAGTCGGAGAAGATCAGAATCAGGCTTAGAAGACCAGGATACGCCGGAGATGGCCGTAGAACCTTGGATCGGTGGGGATCTGAATGAATACATTTGAGGACAGACCTTGAACTTCGAGTACCAACTGTATAAGAGCAATAGGAGGTGAATATAAGACTCCCATAGCCGGAGAAGCCATGGGTTCCGGCGGTTACAAGGCGGGAGCGATTAGAGACAGCTAGGGTTAAGGAAAGTTCGAAAGCATCTGAGAGAGGATAAGGGTTTCAAGGCAGCTTCTCAGGGGAAATGGATTAGGGCTAGGGAGTTTGGGAGATTTAAAAAGGTAAGGGTGAATCGTGGTCGTTGATCAAAATGATCAACGACCTGGATCAAAAGGGGAGTCGGGCGGGTTGGATAAATGGGTCAAGGGTCGGTTTAAATTAGGATTTGGTATGGTCCATTTGAAATTGAAGTTGGGTTAATTGGGGGTGGTCAATTTAGGCCAATAATGAAATGAAATAGGGCTAAATTTTAAACAAATTTTCCCTTTTATTTTATAAAAATAGCAAAACGATTTCTGAAAATAAATTAAAGGTGCTAAATATAAATATTAGATTAAAAATACTAGAATCAAATTTGTAATTATAAACTCTATTAAATCTTGAAATCGGCTAAAATTGCAATTGTATGCAATTTAGCTTTAAATATGCCACATCAATTTATAAAAATATGAAAAAATTAACTTAGCTATATATTGGTATAAATATGAGAATACCATAATTGAATCTACAAAATGATAATTTTTGGAAATAATTATTGATTTTATACTGTTAAAACATGGTAATAAATTGGTGTAAAAATCTTTAAAAAATTGGAAAAATAATAAAATAGTTGGACATGCTTATATATGCATATATATTGTTTTGAAAGTATTTTGCATATAAAAAATATACGGGAAAAATTAGGTATCAACAGCTGCCCCTCTTTACCCGGGAAGGATGAAAGAGTTGTCGGATAAAGATACGATGGTAAATTTTGACTGAGTAAAATGGTTTGAAGAGGTTGGTCGTGCTCTGGTTTCTGAGCTGCATACATATCCCTGATCTTACAGGAATCAGGTCATATGTAGTTCAGGATCCATTGGTGGGATATGCCGATGGAGATCCTTTAAGAACGGATGCGATTTTTAGGTTGGGATGGTTGGTTAAAGTCTGATAGGGCTACAGGAACTGGAATGGGATCTCTCCTGCTGAGATGGCCGTTGCTCGTCGGTTCACCTGCAAACTAGCAATGCCAGTGTATATTGCACAAAAATTGAAACGTGATGCAAATTTCCGTCGGACCATGAATGCTGTCTTCGGACGGTTAGGATGACGTCCTTAGACCATGATGTTCTGGGCCATGAAGCATATGATAAAGGATTCGCAGGATATGAAATGGTGTTCTCGGTCTATTAGAATGATGTCTCTGAACTATGACGCCTTTGAATAAGGATATACAAGAGATTAAAAGGGTCGTCAAGCCATGTCATGGTGTTCTCGGGCTGTGAAAATGGTGCCTCTAAATAATGACGCCTTCGGATAATTTGGCGATCTTTCAACCCATGAAATGCAGTAGGTGGCGATCTTTCAGCCCATGAAATCATAAGTAAAGTGGTGATATTTCAGCCAGTGCAAGACATAAATAAAGGTGGTGATCTTTCAACCGATGCAGGATATAAAGGTGGCGATCTTTCAGCCATGAAAAATGTAAATGAAGGTGGTGATCTTTAAGCCGATGTATGATATAAAGGTGGCGATCTTTTAGCCATGCAAAATGTAAATAAAGTGGTGATCTTTTAGCCATGCAAATGTAAATGAAGTTGTGATCTTTTAGCTATGCAAATGTAAATTAAGTGGCGATCTTTCAGCCATGTGGAATGTAAATAAGGTGGCGATCTTTCAGCCATGCAAATGTAAATAAGGTGGCGATCTTTCAGCCCTACAAATGTAAATGGAGACAGTGTTTAGTCTCGAAAGGCAAAATGGTGCAGAAAATGCAGATGGAGATAGTGTTTAGTATCGAAAGGCAGAATGGTAGCCTTATGCAATGCAGAAAGTATAGATGGAGACAATGTTTAGTCTCGGAAGGCAGAATGGTAGCCTTATGCAATGCAGGAGATAAAAGGTGAATAGTAAGAAAATTTCTTAGCTGATAGCTGATAGCTGATTGCGATATTATGGCGGTTGGGGGTATTGTATGCAGATAGCAATTGTGAGCAAGTGTGACGGTCTTGAGAGTCGTGTTCCTGAATAGTATGAGTGTATAGTATATGTTCTTGCGACTTGGGTGCCTACATCCAAAGAAAAATCGTGAGTTTTGGTAAAGGGGAAAAGCTAGTTCGTGTTCCCGCTGCCTTTGCTCGCCCTGTTCGGTTTTGGTCTGCTGACATGGTATGTATCATCGGGGTAGCGTTGCTGAACAAAAGCGATTTCGACAATAACATGCGTGACTTTTTAAAGATATGACATAAGTACATATTTAAGAAATAGTTTATTAGATGAACAGATGACCATGATGTGGTTCAGGACATCGCGACCTCTCCTGCTTCAAAATTTTGAGGATCCTCCTCAAAATTCTGTCCCAGTTTAACGGACTACTGCTTCTGACAGTTGCTCGTGGTGATTGACTGATGTTACTTCAGAATTTTGAGGGTCCTCATAAAAATTCTTCCCCAATTTCCAATTGCGGGGAAAAAATGCAAATTTTATTGAATTGTGACCGAACCCATAAGGCTACCTACGTATCCCCTCTTAAACGAGAATTAGGTCAGACGTAGTTCAAATTACATCATATATGAAAACATAAGATTACACATAGTAGCGCTTGACTGCATCTGAATTGATTGGCTTTGGCCAACTTCTCCATCCATTTATGCAAGTATAAAGGCTCCTCCTGTTAGAACCCGGTGAACCATGTATGGACCCTGCCAATTGAGAGAGAATTTCCCTTTGGATTCATCTTGATGCAGGAAAATTTTCTTTAATACCAGCTGCCCCGATGTGAACCGTCTTGGTTTGACTCTCTTGTTGAAGGCTCTGGACATTCTGTTCTGATAAAGCTGACCGTGGCAAACTGCATTCATTCTCTTTCCCTCTATGAGAGCTAGCTACTCGTAACGACTTCTCACCCATTCTGCGTCGTCGAGCTCAACTTCTTTTATGATCCTTAAGGAAGGAATTTCTACTTCGGCGGGAATGACTGCCTCTGTACCATAAACCAACATATAGGGAGTTGCCCCCGTTGATGTGTGGACTGTGATGCAATACCCCAATAAAGAAAATGATAGCTTCTCGTGCCACTACTTATGCTTCTCTATCATTTTCCTTAGTATCTTCTTAATATTTCTGTTGGCGGCTTCTACAGCTCCGTTCATCTGGGGTCGGTAGGCTGTGGAATTATTGTGTCTGATCTTGAAGGTCTCACACATAGATTTCATTAAGTCATTGTTAAGGTTGGAACTGTTGTCAGTAATGATTGACTCCGGGATCCCGAATCGACAAACAATACGGTCGCGGACAAAATCTGCCACGACTTTCTTAGTCATTGCTTTGTAAGATGCTGCTTCGACCCATTTGGTGAAATAATCAATTGCCATTAGGATGAATCTGTGCCCGTTGGAAGCGGCAGGTTTGATTGGTCCAATAACATCTATTCGCCATGGTGAGCTTGTTGCATTAAGCTTATTTGGAGTTACCTTTATCATGTTTGCATGTATATTACAGCGGTGGCATTTTTGGACATACTGGATGCAGTCTGTCTCCATTGTCATCCAAAAGTAACCAGCATGGAGGATCTTCTTTGCTAAGACAAAACCGTTCATATGTGGACCATAGGTCCTGGCATGTAATTCCTCTAGCAGTTTGGATGCTTCCCTTGCATCGACACACTTTAATAATCCCAGATCTGGAGTTCTCCTATACATGATTCCTCCACTGTGAAAGAAATTGTTGGACAACCTTCTAAGTGTGTGCTTTTGAGTAGCATTTGCAAGCTCTGGGTATTCTCCTTTTGCCAAATATTCCTTGATGTTATGAAACCAAGGCTTTCCATCTGCTTCCTCTTCGACATGATCACGGTAAGCTCGCTGATCATGGATCTTCACCGGAATAGGATCGATAAAGTTCGTATCTGGATGTTGTATAATAGATGATAGGGTGGCTAATGCATAGGCGAACTCATTCTAGATTCTTGGAACATGCTGGAACTCTGTCTTCATGAACCTCTTTCTCGATTCCTGCACATGGTGCAGATAAGGGAGTATCTTGGAGTTCTTGGTCGCCCATTCTCCTCGTACGTGATGTATGAGTAGGTTTGAGTCCTTAATTAGTAGAAATTCTTATATATTCATGTCAATGGCCCATCTTGAGCCCCAAGATATAGGCTTTATACTCAGCTATATCGTTGGTGCACGAAAATCTGAGTTTGGCAGACACCAGATAATGCTGGCTAGTTTCTGATACTAGGACCACTCCTATGCCCACTCCTTTGAAATTTGCTGCTCCATTGAAGAACATCCTCCAACCATCATAGGACTCTGCAATATCTTCTCCTATGAATGATACTCTTCATCTGGAAAGTATGTTTTTAGGGGTTCGTATTCTCCGTCTACAGGGTTTTCAGCAACGTGATCTGCTAGTGCCTGTCCCTTGATTGCTTTCTGAGTCACGTAGATAATGTCAAATTCGCTTAAAAGGGTTTGCCACTTGGCCAGATTTCCAGTGGGCATGGGCTTCTGAAAGATATACTTCAAAGGATCCATCCTAGATATGAGATATGTTGTATAGGCACAGAAGTAGTGCCTCAGCTTCTGGGCCACCCAAGTTTGAGCACAACAGGTGCGTTCCAACAGAGAATACCAGGCCTTGTACAGGGTTTACTTCTTACTGAGATAATAAATGGCTTGCTCCTTCTTCCTTGTTTCATCATGTTGCCCTAGGACGCAACCGAAGGCACCATCTAACACTGCGATGTAGAGTAGCAGAAGTCTACCTGGCTCAGGAGGGACCAAGACTGGTGGTGTTAATAAGTATTCCTTGATTCTATTGAAAGCTTTTTGGCATTCATCAGTCCATTTGGTGGCAGCATCCTTCTTCAACATTTTGAAGATCGGCTCACAAATAATTGTAGATTGGGCTATGAACCGGCTGATGTAGTTAAGTCTCCCCAAGAAAATCATTAAATCCTTCTTGTTCTTTGGTGGTGAAAATTCTTGAATGGCTTTGATATTTCATGGATCCAGTTCTATTCCCCAATGACTCACAATAAACCCAAGCAATTTTCCAACTAGAACCCCGAATGCACACTTTGCGGGGTTCAGTTTCTGGTTGTACCTTCTCAGTATGTTGAAAAACTTCCTTAGATCTTCCATGTGATCAATGGCTTTCTTGGACTTGATGATGACATCATCTACATATACTTCGATCTCCTTGTGTATCATATCATGGAAAATGGTAGTCATGGCCCTCATGTAGGTGTCCCCTGTATTCTTTAACCCGAACGACATCATCTTGTAACAGTATATTCCCTACGGCATAATGAAAGCCATCTTTTCTGCATCTTCTTCATCAATCCAAATCTGATGATACCTAGCGAAGCAATCCACGAGTGCCTACAACTCGTGCTTGGCGCGATTGTCAATCAAGATGTGTATGTTTGGAAAGGGGAAGTCGTCTTTTGGACTGGCCCGGTTGAGTTCCCGGTAGTCGACATAGACTCTGACCTTTTTGTCCTTCTTCGGCACTGGCACAATGTTAGCTAACCATGTTGTATATTCTACTACCCTGAGAACCTTAGCTTTGACCTGCTTAGTAACTTCTTCCTTGATTTTCAGACTCATGTCTAGCTTGAACTTTTTGAGTTTCTGTTTTACTAGCGGACATGTTGGATCAGTTGGCAATTTGTGAGCCACGATATATGTAGTCCTAGCACTCATGTCATCGTACGACTAGGCAAATATGTCCTCATATTCTCTTAGAAACTCTGTGTACTCTTCCTTTTCTGACGGTGATAAGTGAACGTTAATCCGTGTTTCTTTGACATTTTCTGTATCTTCCATGTTAACAATCTCAGTCTCGTCCAGGTTGGACTTAGGTCTGTTCTCAAAATTCTCAACTTCTTTAATGATTTCTTCCGATATATCGTCTTCCTCTAAATCTATGTCTGTTTGTTGCGTTGTTTGTTGCATGTCACAGTTGTTGGTTCATCAAGATAAGTAATAGTAATGCTGTATAAGTAAAGTAATGAGAGAAAATAATAAGAGTAAGGTTTATAAGAAAACTGAAATGCTTTGATAAATTCCATAACTGTTTTTAAACATTGGAGCTCTTTCTTGCAAAAAAATAAAAATGCGAAAGGAATGTAAACTAGTAAAGTAAAACAGTGCATGGTGCTTGTTCAGCCTTGCTACCCCGAGGCTCACCGGGCTCTAGTGGTTCTGATAGTCTAGTTATTGAGGCGTGCTCCTCCGCTTACAGCCTGTATGGAAGGGCCTTCCTCCCCCTCCTCCTCGAAAATGACACAGCAGTCTATATCATCATCTTCTAAGAACAAATTCCTCACTGCTGCTAGTTCTTCTTCCTCTTCTGACCCGTAAATAACCTCGGCTGGCTAGAAAGTTTGCTCCAAATGGGGTATTGGTTGTTCCAAAGGATAGTAAGGACCACGCCATGGTGGAGACCAGTGGTTGAATTCCTTCCAAGTATACTCATATCCCAATCCGAAGGTGGTACCATATTTCTTGAGCTTGATGGGCTTAGAGATTCCTTGGAGGTTTTTGCCAAGTCCTTTGCCAAGTTCATACCCGCTCCAATTTAATATGCTTTTAATTTTGTTTTCCCGCCATTTGTTCTTATCGACGGTGTTGACTCGCTCGATGTGGCGGTAAGTTTCTCCGCCTATCCATCTTCTTCCTCCAATTGCTAGGATGGTCTGGCGACTGTATATGGGATTGCTACCGTCGTCATGAATGATCACCTCTTGGTGATTTCACTCAAACTTTACTGCCTGATGTAGTGTTGAAGCTACGGCCCCAGTGGCATAAATCCATGGTCATCCCAACAACAGATTGTAGGATACCGGCACATCTATCACTTGAAAATCAATATCAAACCAAGTAGGTCCCATTTGTAAACACAGGCTAATCTCCCCGATAGTAGACCTTTGGGATTTATTGAAAGCTTTGACGTTGATGGCCCCATCCTTGATCTCATGCAGTCCCTTTCCTAATGTCCTGAGTGTTACCAATGGATAAATGTTGAGGCTGGATCCTCTGTCAATCAGGACTCTAGTGATAAAATAATCTTGGCACTGCACAGTGATGTGCAACGCCTTTTTATGACTCAACCCTTCTGGTGGCAGCTCATATTCGTGGAAGGTGGTCTTGTGACTTTCCTATACCTTCCCTACACCTCTTCGCCGGTGATGTTACTTGTACATATGCCTCGATCAACAATCTTAACAAGACATTCTTGTGTACATCAGAACTTTGTAGCAAGGCGAGGATAGAAATCTGTGTCGCTGTTTTGTTTAGCTGATCGATGACTGAGTATTCTTTGGCCTGTATCATTCTTTCGAGATCATCGGGCCCTCAGTAATGGTTAGCCTACTAGAGGCCTGCTTGCTTGACTCAACCAATTGTTCTGGGGTATAAACCCTGCCAGTTCTTGTCATAACCTGCGCCGCAACGGCTTCCCCGAACTTGACCTTGCCTTTTCTTCTTGCCTCGGCTATATAGTCCCAAGGTATGGCCTTTGTATGGAATGGTGTTATTGCCGACACTGCAACTGGGATTGGCGTGGCTATCTTTACTCCGACCGGAGCAGGCCCCTTAAGCGGTAATATTGCAACTTCAAAGGGTGTATGTGTGTTTGCTGGTGACATAAACTCGACCTCGATTGGTGCTGGTGTCTTTGCAGAGGATGGTGCTTCAAACTTGAGTGTCATGGACATGTTTACCTCGGCGTCCCCAGAAGGATGGATCTGGACCACAATCGAATTAAGGGTGACTACTGGCTTCTTTGAATCGTCGCCTTCTGTAATTAACCTGATTGATCCCTTGGGGTCCCAGTCATCCTCTATCTCGATCATGTGAACGCCTCCACCCTTGTGGTCTGGTAGAGGGTTATTGCAAACATTTGGAGCAGGCTCATTTAATACAATGATCTTGTTATCAATCAAAGTTTGAATCTTATCTTTCAGAGAGCGGCATTCATCAATGCACTACTAGAAATAAGGCCTATGGCAACACCTCTAAAACCGTTGCAGTAAATACAATAACCGACCCTATAGGGATATTGGAACGGTTTAGGACTCGTTCCGGGATTTAGTGTTACCACAGGTCTATTGGAACAATTATTTGTATCGGTTGCAAAACCATCCCCATATAGGGATATTGTAACAATTATGAAACCTTTGCATCGATCTATGGAACGGTTTTTAGCTCTATTGAGACGGTTATAAATCGTTCTAATATGTTTGTGCCAATGCTTTTTTAAGGCTATGGTAAAGGTTTTTATGATATATTGCAATGGTTTGGTGATCTATCTATAGTCTATTGCAACAGTTATTAGGGGTTGCTATTATTGTTTGCTTGGTTTATTGCAACGGTTATATTGTCTATTGCAACGAGTTTTTCTAGAAATTTCATATATTTATAGTTCTAGAATGAGGAATATTTTCCATGCAATAAAATTTTATACACCATAACTTATATAAACTACAAAATAACATTAAAATATCAAACTAGCATTATCCATAGATAAAAACAAAATATAAATATATTGTTTGATAAACAATTCAAAGTTAAAATAGGTGAGTTTGCATACAAAAAGTTCTAAACTAAAATATCGTGGAACATAAATTCTAGCAACGATCAACAACACTCAAGTAAGTTCTTCATCACTGCTTTCATCTGCAATCCCCGCACCAACAAATGACGATCAATAAATGATTAAACAAAGAAAATCAGTTCCTTATGTAAGAGCAATAACAAACTAAAATACAAGCAACCCATTTAAAGAGTAAATAGGCTAACAACAGATGAGGACTTGTAAGTCCTGAACATAACAGATGAAGACTTGCTCCAGTCTCTTACTATAACCAATTTGATAACTCGAAAATTTTTAAATCGCCAAATTCTTAAAATTTCAGCAGAGTTTCCTTTGTAAATACGACTATCCCAAAAAATTTAACCTTCTCAAAATATTATTATGCCATACACAAAGAATCCTAATCATTTTTTATCCCAAACAAGAAGCTAAATATTTTCTAACTTTCAATATTTCCATAAGACAACTAAAAACAAAGGAACATTCATGCACATACTTTATTGACACATGTGTACATATGGAGCAACCAAATATCACTTAGAATGAAAACCTACTCCACACTAGAATGAATCGGATTAATGAACCTCCATTTTAGACCAAAGCTTATGTGGCACACCCCATTCCAACTCTAAAATTAAAAGTCTACTATCGATTAACTCTTCCTAATACCAATCGTAGTCGAAATGAAAGCTTAAACATTTGCACCCTCAACATAATTCTAGCTTCACTTTATAGTCCAATACATGAAAAATTCTCTAATCACCACAAACCATAAAGTTTCATCAGAAACTCTATCATGCCTTTCCCCCAGGCAATGTTGAATATTCCTAAAGATATCACAGTTAATAAAACCAAAAGAAAAATAAAGCAAAACTAATTTAATTGGCACGTTAACTGTTGAACCAAATAACACTCCTTATGGAGAAGAATTTCAAAATTAGGATTATAAATAATTCACAAAACAATGACTAAAGAAAGGCTACAACTCACAGTTTATTGGTTCAAATGAGAAAATCCAGAAGGTACATTAAGAAACTTCTAAAAATTATTATTATCTTCTTTGGTCTAAATACCCAGAAAGTCCAGAATCAACAATAGACAAACGATATAATTTAACTCTCCAGAAATTACTATATGAACAGATTATTTCAATAATCTGCCTTAACATCTTTGAATATTGTTACATCACAAAACAGAAGCATCTAAACACTAAATTATTCAACCTGCTCAAGTAACAACCACTCCAGTCGCAACCTTATTTCAATAATTAAGTGCAGCACATGAAGTACTAACCTAAGACAACAGAAACTCACAAAAACTATTAAATTGTCAATGAGTTAATACCTGTAATAAGCTGGCCTTATTTGTTGCTACGTGTAGATGAACGATGGAATGGTCGTAAAGCTGTTTGTTGTGCAAATGAGATGAAGTTTCTCCTGGTGAATTATCACCCAATGCCTCTAGAATAATGTTAAGAATTAATATTAATTCTTGAGCGTTGAAGTCGTGCAAGAACATCCGCAGCAACTTCTTGACGAATAGTTGATTTTTGTTCCTAAATTTTTTCTTCCATTCCAAGTAACATGAAAGTGAGTTAGTATTCATGATGATCTGTTATAAACTAAACAAGAGCCAAAACTGAGAAATTTGTTTGACATGATTTGCTAGTTATACACGTAGAGCGAACAAAAGCAAAACTTCTTTTTCCAGCAGTGTGAGGATTCTTCAACTTTTTCTGGTTCTCAATATTTTGTTTTGGACATTTTCTGCAGGAAGAAAGAAGCACCAAACAACAGCTTACAATTTGAACTTGAGAAGTATACAATAAACACAATAGAAGCGAAATGGATGCAGTGGCAACATGAGGAGTATATGCAGCAGTGGCAATAAAGACCAGAGACAAGCTGCTAAAGTACTATATGTTACCTTTCAGAACATTTCTTTTGTTGATCAGATGCCTAAAGCTAATATCCATTTTCAACAAGAGTATTATATGTTTATCCATTTTCAACAAGCAGTTACAGTACTATATCAGGAAAATACCTTATAAGAACAAAACAATAAAGCAATTATTCTTGACCAAATAGGAACAGAACAACAAACCAACAAGCGGCTAGAGTACAATGTCTCAGGAGTATTCTTTGAGACACTGTGTATGAATATTATTAACTAAAATTTATGAGCCTTATTTTATGAAACAGACGATGGTTTTCCTGCTAATTTTCTCATATGGTAGTTGACATGATTTATATACAACTATATCTTTATCCACATGGAAAGACAGAGTGAGAAATTGACCAGATTATCATACATGTGGACTGTGACGACGGGACAATGTTTGTGTATCACTAGATTAAGTTATAGAAGCACATAATATGGACACACATGGTTATAGTTAGTTGTCTATTTTTCGTCTTTTACATATTCGATTTTAATCAAACTGTCATTGCATTTTAACCATAACCTTTTCAAAATAATTAGTTCTTTATAGATATATGCTGCACCACTATAAATATGATGGACAGTACGACGTACATTTCATACTTAATGTGGTTGCACTTGAATATTGAAAATTCGAACTTGTAACTTAAAACTGTCATGTTTTCCTATGTATCCTTCCTTTGCCAAGCTCGTGCCAACCAAATTTTTGTTCTTTCTTGTAATCTAGTTGTATCCTTGTCCAGGATGCATGCTTGCTAATTCCCTTACTTGATTTATTAACCTGATAGCTATTAACAGGTAATGCCGATAGATAACAGGGAAACAATTGGAACCCAAAGGTATTAATAAATATTATGCAATCCATTCTCAATTCTCTTTACGGACAGAAGTATGACACTGGACACATATAAATTTTATTTCATCTACTCCATATGAGAAAAGTAGCAGGAAAACTAGAATTTGAGGGATTGAAAGGCATATCAGTCTAGATCATATAAAGCAGCAGGCATATTAGTCTAGATCACATATTTACTGTAAATAATGGACGTGGGAAGAAGAACTTTGAAAAAAAAGTTCAAGAAGAAGAAGGCAGAAGTGGAGGAAACATATCGAAAAAGAAGAAAAACAATTTTAAGAAGCTCCAGAAGAAGAATAAGAAGAACAAGTAGAAAGAAGTAGATATACCTGGAGTTTTTTAGAGTTTCAATACCAAAGGAGTTCTTTAAACTAAGAAGCTAGAACATCTTCAGGGATATTTTTCATTCGAGTTTCATCATTTTGATAGGCGTCAAAGTGATCTTTTTTTCAATCTACTCTTGTGCTTTCTCCAGGCAGCTTGGACGGTTTCCAAAGTCTATTTTTTCCAGCTTCAGGAATATCATATTTATCCTACAATTGGTGCTAGATCTGTAAATGCAGAAAATATGAAAGATCTTAATGCAGAAAATATGAAAGATTTTCAAACAAAAATTAAAAATGAAGAACTTCAGACCTTGGTATATTCCCATATATCCTCTTTTAAGTCCATATTCCTACAATCCAAATTATCAAGAGGACATAAAGTCGCATTCCTTGCCAATGTACCAAAGAAGCTTCCAAACTCTAGCACAACTGCTTCAGTAGGACCAACAAGTTGATTTAAGTAGTTCAATAAAATCAATTTACACTCGTTCGATCCATGTACATTTTTCATCTTGGTTCGACCTCGTTTTCTCCTTTAAATGGAAGGGCTTACAACTGTACAAACACAAGAAAATCACAAAATTACTGTTGTTGGTACATTATTTATGACTGAAATGGGATGTAAACATTTTAATTAAAGTCTATACATTCTTACCTTGTTCTTCACATTGTTCATCCGCGGTAGGAATTGTTGAATCCAACTGAACTTGTTCCTCTGCTTGTTCCTCTATTACTTGTATTGCATGAGTGGTTGATCTAGTTCGTACATGGGCTGCTACTCCTGGATATAGTGGTAGTAGCAGATTCTCTTCAGTGATATTTGGACGCTCTTTGTTAGATTGTCTAGCAGGAGGAACAACATATTTTTGGCTAAACAAACTCCTTATTTGGTTTGCCAAAGATGCCATTGTTCCAGCTTTTATGTATGTCGCACTTGTCTTTCTTTTATCTTTTGAAGGTCTTTCTTGATTCATGTTTATCAGAACTTGATGAAGAATACAAATAAATTAGCTCTCACAGATATTACACAAAAGATAACAGTAGAATTCAAAGGATCAGACTATTACCTTTACCTGCTAAATTAGATTAGGTTATGAATGATAGCTTACAAACATTAAGCAAACTAGAGTTAAGACACAAATGCAGCTTCGAATGGAAGCATCCTAATAAAAAATGCAGAATGATCAGTACTGCATTTTTCGCTTAGTCAATTAGGTCAATCCACAAACATGTTCGGGTACTTAGACAGAATGAAATTTCACTAGAAAATCTTAGGCTTCCTTATTTTTCTTCTTCAAATTTTAACCCTTGCAGAAACTAACAAAGGGCTAATGCAATCTATTATAGATTCAATGTGGTACCAACTTCAGGCAGTGCAAGACAAAATTGTAGTACAAAATATGCTAAACCCCCAATTTTTCAAACTAGAAATCAAAAAATGTATAACAACAAACAAAAGTAAAATAAGTTTTTTAATCAAAACTATTATTAGAGAAAGAAAAAAGGAGCAGTGAAATGATTTACAGAATAACGAACAAGACAACGAACATCCAAATCGATAGCAAACAACGAATAAGGAATAATCTCATGGTTTCTAGCATATAATCAAAACCTAACAAATAAATCCCCTAATTTTACAAACTGAAAATCACAAAATATATCATATAATACAAATAAAACAGAAGCAACTAATGGGTTTATAAGATATATTACCAGAAAAAGAAAATAGAAGGAGCAACGAAATAATTTTTTCCACTAGGGAAGAAGGAAGTGAAAATCGAATAGTGATAGCACACATCAAAGAGGGGAAAAACTGATAACCTACCTCGAAAATTGCCGTATGTTAGTTGATAATGGCCGTCCTTCACCAGAACAGGTCATCCTTTGCCGGAGCAGTATTTTCTCTGTTGTATTTTTGAGGAATGAACAAAGTTCGCCGATGTGTTCTTGGGTTGAGGCGTTGAGGAATAGAGAGTAGCGATTGTTTTGCTTCTGTTTTGATAGGCCATTTTGTGAGAGTATATACCAGATTTCATATTTTTTTAACTTAAAATATATATTAAATAGTAATTAAAATATTAGTGGGGTCATCTATTTTGTTTTCTTTTATTTTTTTAATATATATGTAAGAGGGAAAGTATGGAGGGAAAAATAAACCGTCCCAATATTCTTTTATTTTAGAAAACCGTTCCCAAAAACACCCCTATTGCATCACATTTAAAAACCGTCTCCATAGATTTACTTATGGTGACGGTCACTATACTATTGTAACGGTTATTCTCCAAAAGTGTGCCCTAAGCCTTTTGACTCTATTGGGACGATTAAAACCGTTCCAAAATATGATCTACTGTAGCATTTCCAAAACCGTTACAAAGAAACCATTCTAATAAATTTATTTTCTAGTAGTGATGGTATGTCACTTCATGCCGGAATGGTATGTGCATGATTTATTTGTATTGACCCACTGAGAAGGGTTTTCTGGGGTTATGGTTGGGATAGGGGTGACATAACCAGCAGCATTGAGTCTTTCGTAGAGCTGGTCGATTGGTTCAGCAATGGCGGTATATTGTTTGGGAGGTCTACGGTCGAAACTTGGTCGAGACCTAGGGAAGTTTTAACGTGGGGGAGGTGATTGATAGTGGGATGGTTGGGTGTTGTAGGCTTGGTAAACATGTGCCGATTGGGAGTATTTGGGTGAAGTGGGCTAATATGCGGGAGGTGGAGCTAATTGATAAGTGGGTGGTGGAGTTTGGTAAGCGGGTGGGGGTGCTTGGGTAGGCTGATATGTGATTGGAGGTATTGGGTATGTTTGGTACTTGATAGGGGATTTGGTCCTCTGTGCAGCCATTACAACGCCTATGTCCCTTTTCTTGGACGTACCACTATATTGTAAAGCCTTATTGGTAGCCTGCAAGGCTTCAAGTTCGTGACCATACCACTCTTGATTCCTTCCTCGATCCTTTCTCCTAACTTGATGATGTCAGAAAACTTGTGATTCTCGATCAGCATCAATCTTTTATAATATTGTGGGTCTTAGGCCCGAACGAAGAATCTGTTCATTTTCTCTTCCTCTAAAGCAGGCCTAGCCTTAGCAACTTCTGATCTCCATCGAGTAGCATACTCACGAAAAGTTTCTGTGGGTTTCTTCTTCAAGTTTTAGATATAGAAGACATCTGGTACATTCTCCGTGTTGAACCTAAATTTGTCCATAAAATCAAATGCCATGCTGACCCAACTTGACCACGTCTTCGGATCCTGGATAATGTACCAAGATAAAACGTCTCCCTTCAAGCTTCTTATGAAAAGCTTCATGCGGATCTTCTCGTCCCTTCCCACTCCGACCAATTTATCAAAATATGTTCTCAAGTGGACCCTGGGATCCCCTGTGCCATCAATCAATTCGAACTTGGTAGGTCTGTACCCCTCGGGCAGTTCGACAACGGGCTGTATGCACAGATCTTCATAGTTTAGCCCTTTGATTCCCTTTGCTACCTTCAACACCCTGGATTCGGCAAGTCAGTTTCTTGAGTTCTTCTGCCAGATTCTTAATGAGTGAGTATTTATCCTCCGACTCGGGTGTGCTTGAATGGTTTTAGTAGAGTGTGACATATTTTCCACATAGATGGGGGTGTTATGGTGAGTAGGGAGATGGTCATTTGTGGAGTTCAAAGGTTCCGGGACGAGCAGTGGGGTATTGGTGGAAATGTGGCAAGTATTACAGTGATGGTGATGAGCGGGATGGTTTGGTTTCGGGATGTTTTGTGGAGGTTTGGGGTTCCGAGTGCTTGGAAAATTGACATCTGGGGTGGTGAGGGAAAATGACAAGCTTGCCAAGTTCCGGACCTGATCAAATTCCTCCTGAAACTTCAACAGTTTCTGCTCGAGTTAGGACGCACTTTCTTTGGAGACCTAAGTACCCTGGGTGATTTCTACCCGTTCAACCGAGTTTTCCTTTCTAATGTTGCTCAAATCTTCCATCTTTCCCTTGTTCCTATTTCTAACGGGACTAGGAGGAGGAGTGGGCGGAGGGCCCTTGGATCTTGTGGAATATGATGATATTGCCAGAGTGCACGAACTAACCTTTGGGGAGGGGAATAAACAAAAGCAAAAACAAAAAAATAACAAGTCAGTGAGGATCATTAGAAAAAATCTTGCAATATTTAAATACGTAGTGCTTGAAATATAAAGTGTGTCCTAATTTTGGGGACCTCATTGTGCCCGAGATAGGCCTAGCAACAAATTAATTTGGAGAACTTATAATGCTAAATGCCTCATTTTATTGATAAAAAATAGGACGAATCCAAAAACGACACTAAATAACAAGAAATAAAATGTCACTAATGGCCATTGGCTTTATTGCGTTTCTTAAAGCAAAGAATCCTATCTATTTGGTCCCAGAAGGACCTTCCCCAGACTCGACATCTTTGGCTACATCGAACAGCTTCACCAGCTCACGAAGTCCTAGCAGCAAGTAGGCTCTGGCCAGGTGTCCACCTTCGTTTCCTTCAGCATTCTGGCAATCCTCGATCCTCTTGTTGAATTTCCTTTCCAGCTCCACTAAACCCTGCTCTAAGTACCCCCAGTCGCTTGTTGGTGCTAACAGCCATGTCTTTCCATTCTTCAATCAGCTTTTGGTTGGCTTCTTGAATTTCATGGTGCTCACTTTCACATTCCCGAATCCTCTTGCGCAGTTGGTTGTACTTGACTTGTGCTTCAGCCTTTTCATCGATGATCCTGTGACCTCAAAAAAACCCGGGTTGACCCAGCCATTATGATTATCTTCTAACCAGCTTGGATAGTATGGAGTATAAGCATCATGGTACTTGTCTGGCTCAATAGTGTCCCTTCCCATGACAATTTTGCAGTTCCATATACGCTGAGCTTGACACTTGTAAGGGTTGTCGCCATCCTGAAAGTCGGTTCGGAAGTGACTCATCTTGTCGAACTTTGGTATAACCAGCTTCCTATCTGCCTGTCTCATAACTTGGAGAGGGTCATAAGGGTATGTTCCCCTTAAACCAATCAGTATCATAAACGGCGCATCCCTGGATCGGGCAATAAATTCCTCAGTAGGAAACCATTCGAATATCTATTATATTTGGTTTTCTGTCAGATTTTCAAACAACTCCACCCATCCTTTGGTGTCTCCTGGTTGGGCGAACATATTGGGCATGCAGTTCATTCACCTTGGTTGATGGAAGGCTACGTGATCATCCCAATCTCTTCGCTGAATTTCTTGTCGATATTCACCTCTTTGGAGATATTCATGAGCCAGAGTTGGAGTAGCGAATTGCAACCCTCGAAGTGTTTGTCTCCTTGTTGGAACTTCTCCAGGGCTCGGTACATCTCTGCAATGATCATGGGCACTATGCTAAATAGTTTCCCGCCAATTCCCTCCATTAGAGTTTTGGTGACCATGGCTAGCCTGGTATGGATCCTAGCCTTCTTTATTGAAAACACTATCATCTCCAAGAAACAGAACATGAAGATAAATACCCTTCAGTGAATATGCCCCAATGATGTAAGGGCGAACTCATTAGGATAAGTACGATAAGATTTGCTATGACCGTACCTTTTGTACAAGTAGTCAAAGGGAATGTACGACTCTTTCAAACATGTCAAGTCTGGATTCTTCTTTAGACCCATCATTTTGAGAAAACCTCTACCTTTGTGATTTTCCAGCATCAATAAACCCGGAGTTTCCCATGGTATAATAGCCAGTCCTCCTATTTCCTCTAGTAAAGGTGCCATTTCAACGCCCCCAAAGCGGAACACAGACCTCTCACAATCCCAGAATATAGTAGTGGCTTCTATGACTTTGTTGTTGGGTTGGATTTCTAGAAGGGAAGGTGAATTTCCCAAGTATTTCCGGACAAGAGTCTGATCACTAGAATAAAGATCTTCCCACCAATTTAGCAATTTTGGGTGGATGTTGGTGACCATGCCGAATCTGGGGACTTCGTGCCTCATTTTGTGCAAGACAAAAGTGTTAGTCCCTTACCCCCACCGGACTCGACTATTAAATATCAATAATTGGCATAAAAGGCATTTAGTTCTCCAAATAAATGCACAAAACATGGTAGTGTTTGTTTGGGTTTCAAGGAAACCCAGTGCACTTGAACAAAGCCATCTTAAAGAGTCATTATGCAGATAACATAACTGACTCGGCTAGATTTGACTATGATGCATGCATAGTTAAATAGAGTGAGGTTTTTATGGGGTATTAGACTGGTACCCTTGAGCGGACAACTCAAGAGGGAAAGGCACGGAACCGTCGACTACACCGTTGATCGACTGGTTTTACCGCAAATATGCCTTTGCCGGATTTAGGGGGTGATAATATCGGAAAGGCGCAACCACTCATTATAAGCGTCGCTATGGTATTTTGTTTGGCACGAGTGGAATATGATATAGAATATGCAGTTACAATAATTAAACAAGTTGCCACGTATTTGCACGTTCATAAAGTAATAATTACAACAGTTTCTCATAATTTACAATAGTATTAAAGGAAAGCGATAAAGGAAAACATTAAGAGAAGTAGAGGAAAGAAACAAAGAGCCAAGTCAGTTCTGTAGTAGAAGAAAGAATAAATACTTAAAGGCATTGAATAAGACATATAAAGAAGCATAAAGTCACAAATAGCATGAAATGGTAAAAGCCTAAAGAAAAATTCTCCCCAGCAGAGTCGCCATGCTGTCACACCTTCTTTTTCTCGTGAAATCGGGTTTATGACATTTGGGGGGATAACTCGTTCCCTTTTGGGAATTGGGTTTGATTTGAAGAGTTGCCACCTAATTATTAAGTGCGTTAGGACACTAAGAAGAATTTTAATTTAGAAAAAAAACCAGAGATTGGGTAAGGGCTCGAAATTTTCCCGAGGGGAAGGTGTTAGGCACCCCTCGAAATCTACTAGTATGGTTTCCGGCCATACTATAATTGTGACTTTAAGTACAAATAACATGTAAGCAAGTAGGTCTTTCAAATAAAGGGGGGTTTTCACATAATTGTTGCAAGTAATTGAAGTTAAAGAAACGCTGAAATTTGAGGGGAAAAAAGCAGTTTTGAAATTTTAAAGGTAATAAAATAAACAAGTAAACGGAAGAGGGTCCAAGGTTTATAAATAATATGGATCACCCCACACAACACCCGGTAACTGCTTATACACGTGGTGTTATCGCGTGGTCATCATATCCATATCTACACTTTCCAACCCCGTTAAGGTATTAAAGCGCGGGATAGTCTCATTTACTTATTGCATGCTATTACCCGCCCCAATCTTTTCAGTCCTAGAGGCACTCGGGACCACTAATCCTAAAGGGAAAAGGTATGGGGTTTTATAGTTTTAAAAGGACAAAATTCTAAGGCGACAATTAGAAACACATATGACAAGTATGGGGAAAACACATAAACAAATAAAGCTCAAACAGGCCTCCTTAGATGAGAGAAAGCATATAATTTAGCATGTCTTGCACGTACTGATTAGGGTCTAATTAAACTTGAAAGCATGCTGATTTATCATATATTTTCAGATAAAAAAGTTGGAAGTAGACCTGCCCGCTAGTTGTAATTAATTAAGACTGATGCGGTTTAACTTTCATCCTATGTCTTGCCTAAGACGTAAACCTATAGGCATGATATCTACAAATTCTAGAAATAAGAGTATGAACTGGCTACAGACTAATTTAAGGAAAGTTGCCGGTTTTAATAGGAGAAGTATAAATTCTGCAATTGATAGACACTGCTGTTACTTATAGGCGAACGAAACGTTTCAGATTTGGTTATTAATTCCTATAGGCATGCTTTATATGCGCTATTAGTTTTAGCCACTTGTGCAGTATCACGACCCGGATTTCCCACCATCGGGATCGTGATGGCGCCTACTCGTGGTAGCTAGGCAAGCCAAGTTACTCACCGTTTTCATGAATAAAAATATCCTGTTGTCAATTTACTAGCATGAATCATAATAATAATAACAATAGCTGCGGAAGTCTAAGTTTATAAGTCTGAAAATAAATGTGAACTGCTCAAAAATATCCTCTACCCAAGATTTAGTGTCACAAACTCACGAACCACTAAGAATAAACTACATATAATGGTCTGAAAGAAATATAACAACCGTCTGTCTCGAAACAATGAGACTACAGTAATAATGAAAAGAAAAAAATATAAGAAGAGACGCGGGGCCTGCGGACGCCTGCAAGCTACCTCAGTCTCGTGGGTATGAAAATCCTGCTATCGAACTACTGCTGCTGCTGCTGCTCAAAACCTGGACCTGTGCAAAATGCACAGAAGTGTAGTATCAGCACAACCAACCCCATGTGCTGGTAAGTGCCCGGCCTATCCCGACGAAGTAGTGACAAGGCTAGGACCAGACACTCACGTAAACCTGTGCAATTCTATATTCTTATATATACCAAGTTAAGCAGTAAAAAGGGGGAAGGGACATGCTGGGGGATACACCAGAGTTAAATATAGAAATTATCCGTAAAGAAGTATAACTGAATAATAACACCATTAACGAAAAACACCGAAAGTTTCCACATACGAACACAATACACCCAGTCCAT
>MU749997.1:0-12506 GCA_026770625.1 Nicotiana glauca | reverse complement strand
TATCGGACCACTCGGATTACCCCCGCCTTCAGTTGTTTTGTGATTTCTTCTTTGATCTTATCACTAATGTCAGTCTTAAACTTTCTTTGCTTTTGCTGCACTGGAGGACAATCAGGATAGATTGGCAATTTATGCACCACTAGATCCACACTCAGTCTTGGCATGTCGTCATACGACCAAGTAAACACATCTTTAAACTCAAACAGGAGTTGGATTATTGCATCTCGGGTTTTCCCATCTATGTGAATGCTTATTTTGGTTTCCCTTATTTCTTCGGCAGTTCCCAAATTAACCGGTTCACTGTCATTCAGATTTGGCTTAGGTTTGTTCTCAAATTGTTCCAATTCTTGGTTTATTTCCCTAAAAGCCTCTTCTTCATCATATTCCGGTTCTTGATTTATTATTTCACAATTAGACAACGTGTTTGAGTCTGGGCATGAAGTCTGCAAGCATGTCATGTTATTTAAAGCTGCATTATTATAATCGAAAAGAAAAATGAAAAGGGAAAATAACAAAAATCAGAAAGAATAAAGAGAAAATGGACGATGAAATATTGATTTCATTTCTTGGAGTTTGGAAAAATAACAGGGTTTACATTTAGGAATTTAAAAGATAAGAAACTAAAAGAAACATCCGAGATACACCCTGAAATAACTCGAGATGCAGAAAATGTGACATGGCTAGTCTACTGGGACTCCCGCCTGATCGGGAATGGCGTAGCCTTCCAATTTTGGAGTTTAGCGTCTGGTCCCATGTAGAGCACCTCAGCGGTGCTAGTCCCTTCCTCTGGCTGGACCATGTTGGTTTCATAAAGCATTTATCTCATAGCTCCACGGATATCTTCTATTTCCTCAGCTGTGAACACCTCATCGTCTTCTTCTTCACCATACTTAGGCTTGACAAAGGTATCATAGAGATGTGGCAATGGCTGTGGCAGAACCCATCCTTCTTTCTTCCTTTCCTCAGCCCATTTTTTATCATCTGGGGTAGGGTGGAAGCCTATCCCGAAATACTTTTCTGTTGTGGGTAGAGTTACCGGCTCGGATATTCCTTGCAAAGATTTTCCCAACCCTTTCCCTGGTTTGAAACCGTGTCTAATCATTTCTTTGGCCACCATGATTGAAGCATTAGATAGGAAAGGCTGGGGGCACGGATGTCCTTCCTCATACTGGTCAGCCACCACAACTTCGAAGGCTTGATAGATGATGTGCTCGCTTCCTTCCCTCGCCTCCAAGCATGGGATAGATGGGTCACGATAAATGGATTGCTCATCTTCTCTATGGACCACGATCTCCTGATCTTCATACACAAATTTCACCATCTCGTGGAGGGTGGAGGGTGGAGGGCACAGTTCCTGCAACATGGATCCAAGGCCTTCCCAGAAGAAAGTTGTAAGATGTATCCATGTCCAACACCTGGAAGGTTACCTCGAAATCCACTGGGCCTATGGTTGGTGAAATTTAGTATCAAATCAATTTCACCAATGGTATCCCTCTTGATGCCATCAAAAGCTCTCACGCAAACATTATTGGGACAAATCCTTCCTGTCCTAATTTCCATTCTTTGCAAAGTGGAGAGCGGGAAGATGTCAACCCCCGAGCCTCCATCCACCATAACTCGCTTGACGTAGTAGCCCTCACATTTGACAATCAGGTGCAAGGCTTTGTTGTGGGCCGCTTCCTCTGGAGGAAAATCATTCTTACTGAAAGAGAGTTGATTAACGACGAAGAATCTTTCTGCCATTCTTTCGAGTTGTTCGATCGAAGTCTTAATTGGCACATATGCTTCATTCAGAGTTTTCATAAGGATCTTCTAATGTTCGGCGGATTTGGTCACCAATGAAAACAGTGAAACTTGCTCAGGACACTTCCTCAATTGGTCTACTGTTTCATAATCCGGCATCTTCATTTTCTTAAAGAAGGCCTCTGCATCTTCAGCGCTCACCGGCTTTTTAGATGGAAAGCGCTTTCATGTGGCCCTTTTTACCTCTTGTATATTTGAATATTTTTCAACAGGGACTGTTCCTGGAAGTTCACCCAAAATTTCCTTGCCTTTGTATGTAACCACTGTTTGTTGGTAGTTCCATGACACTGCAGAGGGGTCGGTCATGGGCTTCTGTGGTACGCGTCTAATAACCACTGGCTCACTCAGCCGAGGCGGTTTAATTGTCCCCCGCACTACATAGGCCCCTTTCGGCACATACATCTGTATCCCCTTCTTCACTTCATACTTCCTCGGAGTGCTCACAACTAATGGTTTCTCTTGGCGACCTCGCGAAACATAAAGAACCCCGTGTTTAGGAGGCACCGGCTCTGCTTTTGTCTCAGTTTTCCTCTCAGGCTTAATTTTGACAGCTTTATTCTTATTCTCCCCTTTTTCCTGCTTCGGGGCTGCTTTGGGCTTCCTTTCGGCATCGGCAATAACAATTATGGCTTTCAGGGCCGGATCAAATTCCCGGTCTTCACATATCATACCGATTACCGGCCCGTTGTTGTGAGCGGGCAAAGGGTTATTGGTAACATTCGGGGCTTCTTCATCCCTCAACACTATTTTCCCCTGTTCAATCAAATCTTCCACAGCTTTTTTCAATGTCCAGCAGTTGTCAGTACTGTGCCCTTCAGCTCCTGAATGATAGGCACAATGGACACCCCGTTGATAGGCTGGAGATTCCGGGTTCGGCCTGTTTTGGGGAATAGGCTATAATAGGTTCATCTGGATGAGCTCCGGGAACAAATTGGAGTAGGGTTCACCAATTGGTGTAAAATTTGGTCGTCTAGGTGGTTCCCGAGGGCGGAAGTTATTTTGTGGTGGTCGAGGATTATATTGGTTTTGGTAAGGAGGCTGGTTTCTTTGGAATGGAGGTGGATTTCGGTTAGCTTGTGGTTGCGGTCAGCCAAAAAGTTGAGCATTCATGACCGCATAAGGTGGAGGAGCATAAGTCATATCTGTGTGAGGGTAATAGTGCTGAGGGGCTCTTTCTGAGAACACCGGTCTAGGAGCCCGGTACCTTCTTCCTCCCGATGCTGCCATCACTATTTCTTCTTTCTTTTTGCCCTTAGACATTCTTCCAGACCCACCTTGGATGGCTTGGGAGGTTGCTCTTATGGCCGACTGGCTCAAGATTCTGCCCGTTTTTAGCCCATTTTCCACCATTTCTCCGATTCTTATTGCCTCTACGAAAGTCTTACCCATGGCGGACATCATATTTTGAAAGTAGTCTACTTCCTGTGCCTGCAGGAAAACAGTGACCATCTCCACCTCATCCATTGAAGGCTTCACTCTTGACGCCTATTCATGCCACTTAATTGCATATTTGCGGAAACTTTCTGAGGGCTTTTTCTTTAGATTCTCCAAGGAATTCCTGTCTGGCGCAATGTCTATATTGTACTAAAATTGTCGAACAAAATCTCGGGCGAGATCATCCTAAATATGCCAACGTAAGATATCCTGATCCATATACCACTCTGAAGCGATACCAATCAAGCTTTCCCCGAAATATGCCATTAACAGTTCTTCTTTGCCACCGCCCCTCGTAACTGATTGTAATACTTCTTCAAATGAGCAATAGGGTCGCCGTGTCCGTCATACTTTTCAAATTTTGGTGTTTTGAACCCTGACAACAAATGTACATGCGGGAACATAC
Organism: Nicotiana glauca; assembly: GCA_026770625.1. NCBI lineage: Eukaryota > Viridiplantae > Streptophyta > Magnoliopsida > Solanales > Solanaceae > Nicotiana > Nicotiana glauca. Next base: position 8,863 of record MU749997.1, on the reverse strand, counting down.
ACAAGTCTGTATAGGAGACGCTCTTCTGCCCGCTCAAGCCTTGCATATTTTTCAAGTTTTGCTCGAGGCTTCTCATTCTCTTTGCTATATCATCCTGCTCTGGGGCCTTGGGGGTCTTGTCCTGCCCCGGCGTAATCTCATATGGTGGCTGAGAGTAGGTGTATTGTGGATAATGAGGAGGGTCAGCCTGAAAGATGGGATTCTGGAATGTGAAGACTGATGGGTCAAAAACATGCTTCGGTAGCGATGGTTGTGTTGTTGCAGAGGATGGTGGAGCTGTGAAGATGTTGGGAGCAATCCCTGACGGGAACACTTGGGGGTGAGCCTCAGAGGGTGTTCCGAAGAAGTTAACAGTCATAGTAGGTTGCCCCAGAGGAATATCTGGACGGCTGATGGGGACAGTGGTAACCCCTCAAGATCTAGGGAATAACTCCGGGAATCCGGGGATAGTGCTTGGGGGTTCCTTTCTGTTGTTCCAATCATCCCACATTTCCATCAATCGCGGGCGCAGGATCCGATTTTCTTCAGCTGTAAGGGATTCAGAGGCCGGGACCCCCGAGATGGGGTTGTCTTCGGGTATGGGGATTGCAGGCAGAGTCATTTTAGATAACATCTCTGTATTTCCTTTGGATCTGGTGAAGTATCGATGCGAGGTCAGCTTACCACAAACCAACCACTGTTTCTAAAAAGCTCAGCTGGAAATGGCAGCAACAACGGTTAGTACGAAACAAATAACAAATAGGTAACCGCACATTGGAGTGTGATGCACCTATACTATTAAATGAATATCTACATGTTTGCTTCGGTTGCATGCGTCATCCTGGCTTTTCCTCTTATTCCTTTTCTCTTTTCTTTCCCTTTTTGTTTTGTTTTCTCTCATTTTCTTTTCCTTCTTTTCCATTTTCTGCTTTTTCTCTTCTTTGTCCATGGTTTTTCTCTCAATGCCTTATTTTCTTCCTTTGTGTTTCTTTTCTCTCTTGTTTTTTGCCTTTTATTTATTTCCTCGTATTTCTCTTTTTCTCTTTGTCTTAGGATTACGGTCGAATCTTATGTAGATTGCCTACGTATCATGACCCCGCATGAATCGGACCAAGCGTAGTTCTTGCAAATAAATGCAAAAATAAGGAAACAATTTTTGAGAATTTTCAATTTTTCATTAATAAACAACTGCGATTACAAAAGCTACTAGCACTATTTTTTTGTTTTTCTTTTCTTGAATACAGGAAATTACAAAAACAAACTCAAAAGCAAAAATACAGACTCGATTAACTAAGAATACATCAAAGCTTCAAATCCTGGGGCCCGCGGGGCATCATTCGGCATCGCCGCAGGCCTGCGTGCAAGACCCCTTTGCAACTGATCTAAATCATTCATGACCTGGCGAACAAATATCATCACTTAGGCAAAGGACGTGGTACGACCCATTCGCTCACCGGCCCGACACTTCATGATAATATAATGGGCAATGCTTCTGATCCTTTCCCTGATTCGGCCCTTTTCTTGGAGGAGTCGACTTATTTTTTGGGTACGAGCCTCTAGCACCTGAGAGTCCTGGAAGTGCAGGTCTTGTAGCAATTTTATTTTCTTTTCCATCTCGGCAATTAACCCATAGCACTGGTCCCTCTCGGCTTGGAATTCTTTATCCCGTTGGGCTGTCTTTTCTTCCATAGTATTCATTTTTCTCTTTATTTTGGCAATGGTCCCCTCGTAGTTTCTCCTTATTTGTTGCACAAATTGGGCTCTTTCTTCAGTCTTCTTGGCCCACTGTGCCCGGAGTCTTGCCATGTTCCCGTCGAATTTTTCTAATTCTTCTTAGCAGTCCAAGACTTGTCTCTTTAACCCTTTGATCAACCTTTCATCAGATAGACTTCTTTATTGGTTCCTGGCATCTATTTTCATTTGCTTAATTTGGGATTTGAGTGCTTCATTCTCCTGAGCTAATTTCTTTTTATCACCCTCGTCGGCTGCAACCTGTACACTCTTGTCGAATTGGAGATCTCGGACCTGTTGCTCCAAATGTCCTATTCTATCTCGGTACTCCTTTTCTTTGGCCTGCCAATCCCATTGAACCTGAGCCCCATCGGTAAATTGTTGTATGTGTGGCCTCTTAGCGGGTCTCTCAGGGATTTGAAACTTTTTACCAAACCACTTCAAATATTTGGGATCTACCTCGCCTCTAGCTTGGCCATGTACTATGGTTTTAGGCTCGAGGAATCGGCACTTATTCCATATCTTTCGGATTCTGCCTTCAGGGAATGCGGCCTTCGGACCTAACTCAATGACTTGCCCACTCAGGTCTTCATTATTATGCACCGTCTGGTATCTTCCAAGTTGTCACAAAACCCGGTAAGAAGCATAAGGTTGTATGCTTCGGATACCCATCAAAAGAATATAAGGGACCGCTGCTGATGTGTATACAGCTTCAGTAGCAGGAAGCCATCCATAAGCCCATTCAACTTTATCTGCAGTCAGGGATCTTAAGCATGACGACCAGGCCTCAGTACCCTCAGGGAACTCAATACCTGTCACCCGGGTCCCAAATTCTGCAATACAACTCAACCCGGTTAAACCGTAGTTCATATATCCTGTGCGGTGGCAGAGGTGTTCCTGCATCCATAACTGTAAGAACAAATTGCAACCTTGAAAGAACTTCACGCCTTCCCGACATTTGGTCAAATCTCGGTACATTTCTGCTACAATCAGGGGAACCACTGTGCTAGTAGGTTTTTTCATGGCAACATCTAGCATTCCTGCCAGGCCGAGGTCTATATGACCATCTTTTCTGGGACAAACCATCACTCCTAGAAAGGCTACCATGAAGGCTAATCCTCGTCGGGCTTCCCATTTGTCTTTATTCCCGGCATGTTTCAATCCGGTGTTGGGCTCCTCGAAACCTTTTGGGTTACTATACCGGTGATATAGGAAATGCAATGTACAACACCCTTCCGCCAGATGCGGGTCTTGAATATCTCGACTGATGTTCAACAAATCCAGGAACCTATGAAGGGTTACCGGTCATGGGGCCAATGGGTATCTACCTCGGAGGTTTTCGTTATGACCCGCGTATCCCGCGATCTCTTCTAATGTAGGTGCGAGTTCAAAATCTAAAAATTGGAATACGTTACGGGTCGGGTCCCAAAATGGTATTAATGCCTCAATAATATCCTTCCTCGGTTTGATGTTCAATAAATCAACTAGACCGCCCAAAATTTTGGCCACAATCTCTCTGCTTCCTTTTCCTAGATCATGCCACCACATATGGAGTTTCAAGGGGATCCCACTCAGGATTGAGAAGGTTTCGATGTTACTTGAAGTCATCCTGCACATTTTATTGAAAAGGAAATTTTAAAGATTTATTTTGAAAACTGACTATTTTTAGCAAAAATTCTTTATTTAGGAAAACAAGGACTTGGTTTTGCGGATACGGCCTTTCAGTACTTCTGGAAGGAAGATTTTAAGGCTGTGCCCGCAAACCGTTTAAAAATGACCCAAGGTAGTTGTTCTTGCAAAAACGGCCTTCCGGCGTCCTTTTGGGGGCATTCGGCTTATCTTCAACAAGAATGGCCTCACCCGACTTATTTATGAAAATTTTGACATTTTTTGGCTATTTTTGCAAAAAGGGAGGTTGGACCCGATGAGGGTTGCCTACGTATCTCATATCCGGTGAGAATCAAACCAGCGTAGTTCGGGCGGATTCGCCAAAATCAAAACTATTTTGAACAACAATTTTCTTTCTATTTTTTTCAAATATTTTTTCTCTCTCTTTTTTTTCTTTCTTTTTTGTCATTTTTAAAAAATCCGGCAGTATTTCGGTACTATTTGGGCATTGGGTTTTTCAAAACAAATGGTCACCCTCACTTAGTCCTAACACTGCTATTTTTCTCAATTTTCTCTCATTATATACAAGCCGGTCAACATGCAAAGCCGAGCAAATAAATGCGCAAGTAGCACGTGAGATGCATCAGGATGGTCAATTCATTTCAGGTCACCTGTCCTAGACGTACCCAACCCCTGTGTTGAGTCCCCTAAGTCAAATGCACATGATGAAAACAAGCGTCTTACTAGGGATCCGGCATGAGTTTTTGTTCTTCTAGGTTTAAACCCTAGGTTTATTGGTCTAGACCTGGCTTACCCGAGCGGACAACTCGAGCCGAGGGGGAGGCAGCGTACCGGGGATACAGAAGCTCCGCCAACTTAGCAAATTATCCAAACCTCGTTCTAAATTGGGAAAGACTCTAAACATAAGAGAAGCTACACGAAGTGCACCCTTCTCCATGATGTAGAAGACTCAGAGAGAGGAAGGGATACGCGAATGTTTATATACAAGTCAACAAATATCAAAGCAGTAAAATATTTAGCACATATAGCATGGAACATGTAGAAAAATCAGAGAAAGCCAAATTTAACAATCGTATTAAGCTCGAATTCTTGAACCCTGAATCGAAATTCTGGGTTCATATCCTCAGCAGAGTCGCTAGAGCTGTCACACCTCCTTTTTATACACCTACCCCGAAGGATAATGTATAATGGAGTTTTTTCATTTAAAGTGACATTATTCGAAATGGAATTATTTATTTATTTTTAGAGTCGCCACTTAGGATATGATTGGCTTTTGGTGTCCCAAGTCACCGGTTTAACTTAAATTTCAAATCGAGGAAAATTGTTGACTTCCCATTTGGAGTCTGCGAACCAGAAATTCTGAATAAGGAATTCTGTTGACCTGAGAGAAGGTGTTAGGCACCCCCGGATCCCGTGGTTCTATCACGGTCGCTTAAATTATTATAATTGGCTAAAATATGATTTTAATACATGTTAAAACCTATAGTGCAATTTTAGAATTATTTACCGCTTTTAGTCAATTATTAAGAAAGTGAACGTCATTTAAGAATGTATTTTTGGCTCACGTATCATGAAATGCACCCGGATCCTCGACACATCCTTATTCAGCATTTTGGGATTTGGATTTGGATTGCATGATATGCGCACCCGTATTTAAGAATGTAAAATTATTTAAAGTGCGCCTAAAGCGACTAATATATTATCATCTTTGCGGGAGGCCATGAAATTTGCTAAACAGCGTGCCCCGAATGCTAAGTGTTTTAATATAAGCATTTAGAGGGCCCCCGCAGTTTATATAGTTTGTTCAGCGAGGCTCGTCTCATTTTTATTTAAAGGTCATCCTAAAGCAAACTACAATTTTCTATTTAAAGTTTTGTCTAAATAATCCTAATTACTTAATATTATAGAATTCGGGCTTCAAGTTCAAGTCTGGGCTCAAACAAAAGGGCAAGCCTTTTAGTTTGGACCCGCTACCTAACCCGAAGGTCCAAATCTGTATTATGGAATTTTTAACTTGAAAAAAAGAAAAGAATTTCAAACTTTTAACACATTGTGTTTAAGAGACAGTCCAATCCTAAGGTAAATTATTTTCAAGACTACGTGACATCTTTGTCTGATTATGTGGGCCTCATCGTTAAGCCAAGGTTTTAATTACTCATGGGCTGTCCAGCCTTGGGGTGATTTTTAGAATTAGTAACTGGGCCGTGGATTAGTAGGCCACTTCCTTTTAAGCAAAAACAACAAATCAATAATACTTGCGCTGGTCCATGGGAATGATTCAAATATTTTGCATGCATCATTGGTTCGAATTAGTCGTAATTAAGCAGGTTGTGCCAGGGGTAGCAAAAATGGACTAGGAGAATACTGGCAATCAAAATGTCAGTCATATCATCTTGATTAATACACTGATCAGCATATAATTGTGCTTAAATTGAATTGATCCTAGCATATGAACTGCATGCTATGGGATAATAGATTGTTTGTAAATTACAGTAGCATAACGGATCATAAGGTATAGCCATTAGATAATAAGCTGATTACAACCATGGATACAGTCAAAACCTATAACTAGAGTCCTACTGAGCTATAGATTCATTATTTGAATCCCAACTTTCAAACAGACTCAAACTTTGTGTATGCAATCAACGAAAATCTGAGATGAACTAATCAGGAATCCAAAGTCCTGTTATAGCAATCTGACCCTAACTTCTACACGCGATGTGCATGCTATTAGGAGAATGAATCATTAATCAGTTTAAAACTATTAGACAGTCCCTAACAGTCCAAATCAGTAGAAAATGATCCTAATTAAACAATTCCTACTTCAATACAATTAATATAGACTAAGACTAAACAATTACACATTATTGTTTGACAATAACTACGTGAGCATAGATCTGAAATATCACTTCATTCCATTCCAATTTGAGGTTACATCAGTTGTGAATTCAAGCGTGTACCTGGATTCGAATGAAAATTGAAAGAGAAGGAAGTCAGCAGCAATTAGCAACAACTAGAATCCAACAATCCCAGACAGCAACAAATACGAACAGTTTTGAACCAAAATCACTTCACAAAAACCCAGGAATACTTCACAGAAACACAGCACCCAATAGCTGAACCCAAAACGACTCAATTAAAACCAAAACTCACTCGAAATCCAATCAGAAACACCTCTGAAACTTCAAATACCAGAAATTGAACTAGGAAATGCAAATCAGCTACCAAACTAGAAATTTAGCTTTGAAATTTTGATAAAACAGTGTTTTGTTGCTTTTTTTTGGTTTTTTCTGAAAATCTAAGATCTAAAAGAGTTTTGAATTTGAAATTCAAATTNGGGGGGGGGGGGGGGGGGTGGAATTTCAGATTCTAAAAAAACTTAATCAACAAGGCACTAGGGCTGTTTTATATAGGCAAGACTAAGGGCAGCCCTCCAATTTTTATTTTCTTTTTAGTCCCTCTTTTGTTATTCAGATTGGTCCTTTATTTACTGACTTGTTACTCAAGTAAGTACACCTATTTTTGTGAATTTCAACTTAAAACCCATTCTAGAAAGTCCTAGGGAATTCCATTTTTAGTTACTACAAGATTCTTATTTAGAAAAACCCATATTACCCTTAATTCAATTATGAAATTACCAATCCTGTACTGACCAAACCCCAGCCCCCTTAACCTTAGTTAGCAACTATGGTTAACTACCGAAGAGAAATTCAGCTAAATCCAAACCACTAAAATAAAATCTAACCATCAATCAAATTAATCAGTGGAAATTTTGGAAAACAAATTGACACTAATGTCCTAGGCTGAGACTAGAAGAATCAAAATTAAACTAATATAGAAACAAAAGAGAGTATTACTGATCGAACAACTGATTAAACACTTATTAAGCTAATAATTCTAACAATTTTGTTATTTCAAACATCGATTAAACATGGCTGCCTAAAATTAAAATAGAATTAAGCCTATACTAGTAAGAACACCACTGAATTGAAACAAAACACACATCGCAACAAAATCAAAACACAATTGAACCTAAAAAATCACTAGAACAGAATCAATCAATAAAAATAAAGTAAAAAAAATAATCAAAGAAGGGGAGAACTTACTGATTCAGCCTGACTTTGAGTTTCAAAAATTCAGACGAGGTTATCAGCTTATGTTATTTTCAAACCCATAAGTCATGTTTGGGTGGCGGCGCCATTACTGGAAACCAAAAGCGGCGGCTAGGGTTGGGGATTCGAGGCGTTTCAGTGGGTTTTGAGGTACGGGGTTTGGGGGGTTTGAAATAGGAGAACAAGGTGGTTCTAGGGTGTAAATTTGGGCGCGAATGGGTCACTTAGGGTTTTGGCCGGAAAACTTTTCGATCCGATATTCGAGCAACTCGGGTGTGATTTGAGTGAATCTAAGCCCAGATATGGAAAGAGGAGAAGAAAAGGATTTAAAGGTGTTAATTTGGACAGGAACGGAGACCGGCCGCCGCCGTGAGGCAATTTCCGGCGGCGGAGCACGGCGGCGTTACAGGGTTCTGTTTTGGGGTGAAAGAGATGACCTTGGGGGGAGGGGTGGCTAGGGGGGCTCTCCGACATATATATATATTAAAATATCCAGGCTTCCGAGCCATTGGATCGAATAACATAGACGGCTAGGATTGAACTGCCCTAGAACGACGTCGTTTGGTTGGTCTCTGAACCGGACTGGGTCGGCGATTTGGGCTGGACGGGGTGTGAATGTAGGCCTATACTGGGGGGTGTTATTTGTTCTAAGACCAAATTAGTTATAGATGGCCCAATTCCAGGTATTTTCTTAAGACAACCTTTCCTCTTCTTTTTAAAAAAAAAATTGTTTTCTCTTTTCTTTTATTTATTTTCGGATATTTTGAAATACTAAATCACCACTCAAAAAACCAAATTGATAGTAAAATTATATTTTCTAACTTCCAAATACCCTAATTTCTAATTAAACACAAACTGAGACAAATTAAAACTAAAAATGCAAAAAGACCATTTTTGTTATTTTCTTTATTTTTTCCTTAACTACTAATTAATCCTAAAATATGAAATTAAATCCTAAACAAACGCCAAGTGTATTTTTATATTTTTCATATGAATTAGAATGCACAAATAAAAATGCAAACAATTAACATAAAATGTCAAAAATGAAAAATAATGAAAAGAGATTATTTTGTTTGAAATTGTGGGAGTAATTCATTGTGACGACCCAAAGGGTCATCACCGTATTTTTAGCTTTGTCCGTGCTTCCGAGGACTTGGAAACCTCGATGGTGGTTACCTCGATTTGCGTGCACAGTCCGGGCGCGAAGCCGGAAAGTTTTTGTGTTAAAATATGTGAATTCTGTGAAAAAGTTTGAAGAATTATGATATTAATATTGATATAGTTGACTTTGGTCAACATTTTGGGTAAACGGACCTCGACCCGTGATGTAATGGTCTCGGGAGGTCCGTAGAAAAATATGGGACTCGGGCATGTGCCCAGAGTCGAAATCCGAGGTCCAGAACCCTGGTAAA